>CM029377.1:2728876-2908876 GCA_017165825.1 Hepsetus odoe
CATGCCGTATCATATCTCCAGCTTTATTTTTATTTTATGACACCACGTAAAAATGCCAGCTGCCTTTTAAATCGATTGTTTCATAAAGAATGGGTGAATAGAAATGACCTCAATTAATCTGTCTTATTACACTGAAAAGTTTCGATTTCAGAGTAACATTCGCCATCGAGGTGAGTCTGAAGATTGTTTCGTCATTCCTGTCGTGAAGATTCGATATTGTGCTAATATCTTCTTCTTTCGGCTGCTCCCGTTTAGGAGTCGCCACAGCGGATCGTCTATCTCCATTTCTTCCTGTCATCTGCATCTTCCTCCTTCAAACCAACCATGTCCTCTCTCACCACGTCCATAAACCTCCTCTTTGGTCTTCCTCTTCTCCTCTTTGCTGGCAGCTCCATCTTCAACATCCTCCTCCCAATATACTCCTTGTCTCTCCTCTGGACACGTCCTAAACCAACGCAAACTTGCTTCTCTAACTTTGTCTCCAGAACGTCCAACCTGAGCCGCCCCTCTAAAATACTCATTTCTAATCCTGTCCATTCTCGTCACACCCAACGAACATCTCAGCATCTTCAACTCTGACACCTCCAGCGCCTCCTGTCTTTTCATCACTCTCTTCAATCCATACAACATAGCTGGTCTCACTACTGTCATGTGAATCTTCCCTTTTACTTTCACTGGCACCCGTCTGTCACTAATCACTTCAGCCACGCTTCTCCACCCATTCCAACCTGCCTGCACTCTATTCTTCACCTACACTCACCATTACTCCATTCCAGAATAATACAAATCATGACTTAACGTGTATGGCAAAACTTTCTTGAAAGAATTGAGATCCTTAATTTGCCATATCACCAAATTAATTGAAATAATCAAAATAAAAAGTTTACTGACACACCGTAGACTTTCATTATAAAAGAACATATTGTGGGAAGCAGTGGCCCAGTGGTTACGGAGTTGGCCTCCGGATCAGAAGGTCATGGGTTCGAACCCCTGATCAATAGGTTGCCCTGAGGTACCCTTGGTACCACAAGCTACCGTCCCCGTCACTGCTACCCGGACACTTTAAAGAGCTGCCCCCTGCTGCACGGTGTGTGTGGGTAAAATGCGGAGGTGTCATTTCGTTTCGGCTCACTGTGTGCTGTTCTGTGTTTCACAGTGACAAGAATAGTCACTTTCACTTTCATATGTTTGATTAAACAGGATACTAAATAAAGTATCCTGGTGCAGCATTTCCATTTTGCTCAACCTTTAATGTGTTCGCACAGGAACATTGTGATAGTCAGGGTTTCCAGCTGTCCGTGGATTACCCTTGAAACTCACTTATTGGAAGCTTTAGTGGTTTTAATTGGACTAACAGCTACGTACATTAATATTCAGGTCTAAAATCACCATTCATCAGTTTAGAACTTGTATTTCTAATGAATCCAGAGTTGTAAGGCTCCTGAGCAGCTGCTCAAGTGTCAGCTGTATCATTGGCAGGCTCATAGGCTCATACCCTGACCATGCCACAGCCATAACCCTAATGGAAGCAGTGGGATTTAGAGTGAAGCGCTTGCCATTGCCCGACAGGTTCATGCTTCGTGTTTTTGCACCCAGGCGATGTTGTGGAGTTTCACGGAGTAGAGGGCAGCGGCAAAACCGAGATGCTGTACCACCTGACGGCCCACTGCATCCTTCCCAAGAGCGGCGGAGGGCTGGAAGTGGAGGTGGTCTTCATAGACACTGATTATCACTTCGACATGCTGCGGCTGGTGAGCATCCTGGAGACCCGATTGACCCCGGCAGCGGAAGAAAATGCCAAAGGGGCCGAGAGCGAGACGGAGGAGGCGGTTCGTTCCTGCCTGCGGCGGCTCTCCGTCGTTTTCTGCTCCAGCTCGGTCCAGCTGCTTCTCACGCTGCACTACCTGGAGGGCACTCTCTGCAGCCGGCCTGCTCTCTGCCTACTGGTCATAGACAGCATCTCTGCCTTCTATTGGGTGGACCGCGGCAGCGGGGGCGAGAGTTCGGCCCGTCAGGAGACTAACCTCAGGAAATGCGCCGAGCTACTGAGTAAACTCCGGAAAGACTACGGCATTGTGGTTTTTGCCACCGCGCATGCTATAATGAGGAACTACTCGTCTGCGGCCGGCTCGCATGGGTCATCGGATGCGAGTGGATCTACTCCTTCCTGGAGGAACGTGAAAGACTTCGACAAGCCTTATCTTTGCAGGACATGGCAAAGGATACTCACACACAGACTAGTTTTCTCAAAAAGTGAAATAAGTGATGCACCAGTGGATCGAAAACAGGTTTTTTCAGTTGCGTGTAGCACTGTAAGGACAAAAGGTGTTAAAAAATCCACATTTTACATCACAGAAGGAGGCGTCGCGTTTTTTAAGGACAGTGAATGAGTCTATATGCCTGTATAAGTTTGTACGTATATAATGAGTGCAAGCTTTTGTGTGAAAATCTTAAATCCCCCTTATATCTTTATATTTTGCTTCCAAAGATCCAGATTTTCTTAAATTTTTTTTGAAGAGCAGTTCTCCAGGCTTCCTGAAGGATTTTTGTCTCCCGTTTTCAGTGACGTCTCTGTACCTGAGCAGTTTCAGAAGCAGTTTGAGAACATCTCCACAGAGAACGGGATACAAAAGGCAGCGACGTCCAAAGAAGAGCTTTGGGACGTCCTTCAAGAAGCTTGGAGAACTTTTCCTGAAGACGGCTTTAAGAAGCAACACAAAAGCTCGTCTAAGAGAGTTCAGGCTGTGCTGAAGAATAACGGTGGACCAAATATCGTCTTTAAAGCTGGTTAGAATAAAACTCTTTGTGTTTAGACTGAATATACGTGTGTTGCAATAAATCACTGTCCCGTGTGTTTCTAGCATATTGTGTATCCAGAAAATGTTAATTTCACTGTGATTATGCCATTTTTTCTGTCATCCACTCCTAATTGGAGGAGAACTGCACAGAGTTTCGAAGGTTTAGAACATGATTCATTCATCTGGGAATGGAATCACTGTTCTTCTCAGATAAGCTGCAGCTTAGAAAATGTCTGATTTAATACTGGTTTTTCCTTCATGGCCGCCCTGTTCACTTTTTGGTTTCTTCTGCTAGATGCCTGGAAGGGATTGTCATGAGGAAAGCTCAAACTGTGCAGGACACCTCAGGACTGAGAATGAAAATCACTTTAGTGCAACAGGTAGCTGCCATGTCTCAACACCCTTCAGCTGGAGATTTTTGGATAATTTGACTCTTTCACAAGACACTGGATCACTTTGCTGCTTAACTTCATAAATAAATAAAGAAGAAAATGAAGAACGACGCATGTTTAGTTCATTTAAGACAGACCGTAAACAGTGGTTCATGTTGGTAAACAGATATTTTGTAGAGTAGAGTAGAGAGTAATCTTTTATTATCCCACGAATGGGATATTTGGGTGTTACAGGGCTCTTATAAAAGTGAGAGATAGTGTACAGAAAAGGAATAGGAAAAAAAAAAAAAGATATATTAAAAAAAAAAAAAAAATAGAGACATAAGGAAAGAGGGAGAAGTACAGGAGCTATAAAAAAATAAATAAATAATATATATACATATACATATCTACACGATAAATAAGTTATAAATATATATAAATAAACAAGTAATAATAATAATATACAATACAATAATAATATACATTAATAATATGTAATATAATATATAATAATTTATAATAATAAAACAAGCAATGTAAATAGTCTGTTAATGTTAATAGTCTGTTCAAGAAGAAGAAATTCTCTTATTTGACTTTACATGCAGTTTTTGGCGAGCAGTGATTTCTGAGTGTACTGCTGTCCTACTCTTGATAACTTGACGTGAGTATTCAGACTTGATGATCTTTTCTTGTGTCTGATTCATGTTAGACCTTAAAGTAAATTCATATTAGCTAAATAATAATTTTATATATTATATTTATATAGCGCCTTTCTTGGCCCCAGGGTTGCTAAACAGCTTAAGATTTTTAGCAAAGATTTAAACAGAAAAATCTCTCCCAAACATGATGACCAACTCAAATTTTGGAACAGAGAGATGACCTGCTGAAGAATATGTAAGGGGGCGAGATGGGGTAGCGAGGAGCGAGACCATGCAGAGCTCAGTCTGGTGGGGGAGCTGGTTTATATCATGCCGTGTTGGAGAAATTTGAGATTCTTCACATGTTGCAGCTCTGTGGCTGCAGAGTTTTGCACAAACTGTAATCTGGCCCAGGTTTGAGAGGGTTGGAATTACAGTAATCCAGTCTGGAGGAATTTTCCATTTTCCATTTAGCAGACGCTCTTATCCAGAGCGACTTCCATTCCAGGGGGGACAGTCCTCCTGGAGCAAATCTGGGTTAAGAAAGCCCATGGTGGTAGTGCCTGAGGTGTGCTCCAAACCTTCTGGTCAATAGGCGAGTATCCTACCACTAGAATGAAATTATTTATGTAATAATGAGAAAATTATTTAAACGATATTGAAATTTTCCATCTCCAAAATTACTAACTCACCAAAAACACAGGTGTGATTTTTCCTAACACTTTGGCCCTTTAAAACTTGGAGTTTACCTGGAAGCAGTGCAGACAACTCTCCCTGCGTTGGGGTGGCGGCCTGTCCAGGGTGTGTCCCCCGTCCTTCGCCCTGTGTGAGCTGGGATGGACTCCAGCACCCCCCCGCGACCCTGCTTGGGACAAGCGGCAGAAAATGACTGACTATCAGTGCAGATAACTTGCTCTGCTTATAAAACCCATATATGGTGTGTTTATTTTCTCTCTCTCTCTCTCTCTCTCTCTCGCTCTTCTCTTTGGACTATGCAGTTGTGAAGACAAGATATTATATTCTAATTTGAATCTGATGAAAAGATGTGTACAGTCTTGATCTGCCGTCTTTAGCCATTTACGTCATGTTTTTGGCTTCAAAACAAGCTGAAAAAGTGTAAATCACTCTATGATCATGTAATGTGGTATGTAATTACATAACGATGGGGATGGTACTTTGCTAAAGGGTGCCTCGGGGCAACCTACTGGTCTGGGATTCAAAAAGTTTAGTTTACTTTGTTTAGGTCCATTGTACTTTTTCTGACCTGGCCAAGCTGAAAGCCTGATACGTGCATGAGAAGAAACATGGATACATGTGGTAACGGTGAAATGAAAGATAACTTTACCCAGGGTTCATTAGTTATATTATGTCAATATCTGCTCTGCAGGGTCTCCTGGTTGCTAAGCTACGCCGTAAAAATAATATTAAGCATATTGGCAAGCGGAGTGAGAAGCAAGCTAAGCGGTGATTGTTCTTTTCCCACCTCCCCGGTAACTAATCGCAAGTTAAACTAAGGTCGGATATTGCTATAGATCATCAGAGACGAGAGCAAAGAGCATATTTAAAGCTCATAAAGTTTATAAGAGTGCATTTCATAGGTATATTTTTTTCTTGTAGCGTACCAAAGGATGGGAAAAGATGTCTTTTCAGGGACTAATGATACTGAAATGCTGAAAGAGTTATTACTGATTGATAAACTATACATTTAATTCTACTTTTTGCTTAATAAATCTGGAAAAAATGTGGGTGATGGTTTGATTAACTCAAATGAAGCTCTGACTCAATATAGTTGAATCTCAAATGAAGCCTGAGTCAATACAATCAAAACTCAAATGAAGCCTGAGGCAATATGATTAAAACTCAAATGAAACTGAATCAATACAGTCAAGTCTCAAATGAAGCTCAGAGTCAATACAGTCAAGTCTCAAATGAAGCTCAGAGTCAATACAATCAAGTCTCAAATGAAGCTCAGAGTCAATACAATCAAGTCTCAAATGAAGTCAGAGTCAATACAGTCGAGTCTCAAATGAAGCTCCTAGTCCTAAAGAGGGACATCACAAAAATGTGCTGGACTCCAGCTCTCCAGGACCTGAGTTTGACACACCTTTCTTAGTCAATACAGTCAAGTCTCAAATGAAGCCTGAGTCAATACAGTCAAGTCTCAAATGAAGCCTGAGTCAATAGCATCAAATATCAAGTAATGTCTTCAGGCATTGCTGTCAGATTGAAAGTGAAGTTTCAAGTCAACACAGTCAAATCTCAAGTGAAGTCACAGCACAATATATTCAAGTCCTGAGTCAATACAGCCAAATTTCAGAAGAAGAGATATGTGAGTACAGTCAAGTCTCAAGTGAAGTCTCTAATAAATACACTCAAGTCTTGAGTAAAGCCCTGTGTCAGTACATTCCCAGGAGTACCAGGAGACATCTCGAGTCAATACACTTAAGATCCAACTGAGGTCCTGAGTCAATACATTGAAGTTTCAAATGAAGTCCCACGTCAGTATCATTAAGTGCTGAAACAATACAGTCAGGTTTCAAGTAAAGTCCCGGGTCAGTACAATCAATCCCAAGTGAAATCAGTGCACTGTTTAATTAAATCAAAGTTCTGAGGGAAGCTTATTGATACTCACCTTTAAAGGCAAATATTTGAAAATGCTTGTCTCAGTTATTATCTGAAATAACTGATATATATATATATATATATATATATATATGTATATATATGTAATGGAGCTGTTAAGGCACTGTGTCAAATGACATGATCATTTCTATGTTGCCTAATCCCTACAGCAGCAAAGGAGTCAATTTAATTCCAAGAGTTCCTGCAATGACACTTCTCGAGTCAAAGTCCATGTCACTAGAGTTCAAGGCTTATTCAATTATTCAAGCGTACAATCACTCTGTCAAATAGTCTTGTTTAATTTGCCAAGACTATCTCCATATAAATTTTCTGCTTAATTTGCCAAGTATATCTCCATATAAATTTTCTGAACAAATAATGGCATTTTGCAACATATTTCTGGAGATATTAATCTTTTATTCCAGAACCTATAAAGTGTGATTTGGTGCAGTGCATTGGCAAGAAGTCAAAATCAAGGTCAGACACTGGATCCCTTTTAGCAGTTTATTAAGAGAGAAGAGAAGACAAATATTTCCAAAGTGCTTAAGACATTAGTTAAAAGAAAAGGAAACGTGAGCCTAGATGGAGATGTTACATTGACGTCTCTTCATCTAAAGCACGAGGCAGATTTTATACCATTTTAAGGTTTAGCTATCCCGTGACCAGTGAGAGAAAATGCTGACGTAATGGCCTTGAAACTGCACTTAAGCTTCAGCTTGTCTTACAGAGGACTATGAGCAGCTTTCATCCAAGTAAGCACTGAATAGGACTGAAATAGAACAGTAGGACATTAAACAGTGGGACTTGAAAAATGTCCCAAACTGTTGTAATCAATAATGTCTTATGAAACAAGAGTGACCGTATCAGACTCTCAAACTGAATAGATACAGTGGTCTGTTACTGCTATAAAAAATCAGCATCAAATCCAGACTGGAACTCACTTTAATCCACAACATGGACCACATCATGCTCATATTTCAGCTGACAGCATCACAAGCCAGGTATAAACACACCCAGGACGCTCCGTGATTGGCGGTCAGAGAAGGATCTGAACCACATAAGTATAAACACAATACGTTTTCTTTATTCTTTATATCCGCAGAGGATAAACAGCAGCGGAGGAGAGGCAAGGAAATGCGAATGGAGGATGTGCATGGATGGAGCTGTAACCAAATCAAGCGTTTCTTGTTCTCAGGGCCAACAAAAGCACCCGAGTCAAGCCTGTAGAGTCATACAGTAATGCAGGAAATGTCAATGGAAGTGAAGCAGAAATGGCACATGTGCTTTTATGTGCAAAAAAGCAATATGCAGACAGGATCTGGACATGAAACACGTTGCATGCATTGACATGCATTCGCTAGTGTTTCTATGGATGCTCAACAGATATAGAAAACCTGTCTGAAATAGCTAAGCTAACACTAAGCAAGAATATTTTTCTATTATTAAAATCATAAATATTTGGTGTAGGTTGATGGGTAATATCATGCTCTCCATCAAGCAGACTGTGGCTTGATTCTCCATCCAGGAGTCCCTGGGCAAGACTCCTAATGTTACATTAACCTACACCTGATAAAATGGCTTAAAATCAATATTAGGATCAATAAGCTTAAAAACTTGCAGTGGCTCAGTGTTTAGGAAACAGGATTAATGGATTCAAGTCCCAGACCAGTAGGTTGCCCTAAAGTAACTTTGAGCAAGGTACCATCCCCATCATTGCTCTCTGGGTGCTGGATATGTCTGCCCACTGCTATACTGCATGGGAAAGCAGAGGGTGCATTTTGTTATGTTTCACAATGACAAAGTCACTTTCACTTTCAATATGCATACCTGTAATGATTTATACGCTCCGATCTTAGTTCTCCACTGCAGCTACTTTCATCTGTTGGTCCTGTTTAATGTGAAAATGCTTGAGATGAATCAGCTCTGAAAACCTAAACACATTGCTGGAATCATCTTGGAACGGGCCATCAGGGAAGAAAAACCTGGTCATTCAGTATATTTAGATCAGCTGACCTCATTTTTCTGGCCACATAATAATGTGAACCTCAGTCCTGATCAACTGAAGCAACCCCAGATCACAAAACTGCCCCCTCGGGCTTGTATGGTCAGTACTAGACATGATGGATGCATCACTTCATCTGCTTTTCTCTTCTTACCCTGATGTGATCATCACTTTAGGACAGAGTAAATCTGGAGTCATGAGACCACATGACCTTTGTCCATCACTCAAATCATGATAGGAGTCCAGTCCTATCAACCCAATCCCTTTTTTCCCCACTTAACTGATAAGTGTTTTATTTGAAGGCTACACTGTTATTTAGTCCCAATCTCTGCAGTTCTCAGTAACAGTGAGTGTGGGAGTGCTTTTACTTTCACTATTAAACATTAACATGTTCGACTGTTTTTTTTTTTTTTTATGATTTCGGTTTCATCAGATGTTTAAGTGATCTCAGATCTCTTTTTTGGACAGGCAGTGTATGTACCTTTTCATACATTTTAAACAGAAATGATCATGATTTTAAACAGAAAAGCTTAATAAAAAGTAATGACAGGGCTTCAAAATGACAGAAAAGACACGATAATCTCTCTGAACTAGTTAGGGAGTTGGCCCCAGGATTAAAAGATCATGGGTTCGAATCCCAGGCCAGCAATAACTGCCCGGTGTGTATGAGTGAGATGCAATTCATTGTGTTTCACTTTGTGCTGTGCTGTTTCACAAGGACAAGTTGTCACTTTCACTTCATTTATGTAAATCGCAAGATCCTGGTTTTTGTCTACTAGTTCCCAAGTTTTGAAAACTACAGTCGGGGGAAGAGTCTTCTCATTACAAAGCCCCTCACCTCTGGAAAAGTCTTCCTGCTAATATCCAGGACTTAGTCTCAGTCTTTAAGTCTAGGCTTTAAACCTACTTGTTTAGTCTGGGTTTTAGGAATTCATTTCCCTGTTAGATAGAAGCTGCAGATCTAGGAGTTCACAGAGATGCAGTGACAGGTGAGAGACCAGTTCCCATGATCAGAATGTCCACCTCGTCCCCAACAGCGCACCCCAGCCGCTGGGTGTGTGGCCGCCACCTTCTGCACTGTGTGATGGGTTAAATGCAGAAAGGAATTTTGTTGTGGTTCTCTGAGTGCTGTGTTGTGTTTCGCAATGAGACGTTTTCACTTTCATGTCTGTAAAGCTGTCAGCTCTGTCCTTTATAGCCAGACTGCAGGAAGGGAATGGCACCCACTCGCTCGGCTCAGTCTAATAATTAGACAAATTCTCAATCATTTCACTTCTTTGTCCCTTGTTTTCCTTCTTAGTCTTAGTTTTCTCTTCTTAGAGTCTTAGTTCCTCCCAAGATTTCCTCCTCCAGTTGCAGGGTCCTTTGTCTCTGTCACCTTTAGATCAGACTCAGAGTCTGTAAAGCTGCATTATGAAGTAGGCAGCTGTAAAAAAGTGCCGTGTAAGAGGTGTAGCACTAGAATAGTCTCCAGTGGACCCAGAGGTTAGTGGCTCAAATCCCATCTTCAGCAGCACCACCATTGGGTTCCTGAGCAAGACCCTCAACCCCAAGTTGCTCAAAGGAGACTTTCCCTGTATTCAGGAAATGAAAGTCACTCGGGAAAAGACCATCTGCTAAAGATGTAAATGTTAATGAGACTGGACTAAAAGGGTATTTCACATTAATGAAAGCATTTTTTTAAATTGTGCATTAAAACGAGGCCTGAAAAACACTAAGTCTGTGATAAAATCACCAAAAAAGGCAGTGGAGGTATTTGTTAGAAACACCTACCTTGTACATTCATGCAGTGGCCACTTTATTAGAAACACCTACCTTGTACATTCATGCAGTGGCCACTTTATTAGAAACACCTACCTTGTACATTCATGCATTGGCCACTTTATTGGAAACACCTACCTTGTGCTTCCACTCACTTGCCACTTTATTAGAAACACCTACACCTTTAACTTCCACTTACTTAAAATGTTTCCCGCTGGCATGATACTGTGTGTGTGTGTGTGTGTGTGTATGTGTGTGAGTCTGATCAGATACAATATATGAACTTGCATCGGTACTTCCAACCTCTCCCAGACACCATTAACACACCAGAATCCCACAGTTTGGTGTAGAAAAGTGTTGGATGATCACTGTTGTGGCTCTTCTAAGGTGAAACCTCCTCATTACAGGCCACCGAGTTTGTTCATCTCTCTGGTAAAACACACCAACAGTATCACAGTTCAGCCAGAGGATACCCTTTTGTCACATCCCCTACTCACATGCATCCATGCACACACACACACACACACACACACACTCACACACACACTGATCAGTCAGTGAGAGGAAATGTGTGGAAGCAGGCAGTGAAAGAATCAGTGAGATGCTGTCTTTTCACACACTGCTCCCTCTTTCATTCGCAGAGGCCCATTTCCCCCTGCACCTGGACTGCTTCACACATCCTCACTAGCATCCTTGACCTTTAATGAACCCCTATTTCCCATTTCCAGACAAATAACAGAGCTTCAATGTCAGATTAATTAAAGCCTATAACTGCTGAGAGTGTGGGGGGATTTTGATTCAGAGCTCTATTTATTTTTATTGCTTCTTAAAAGTGGTTTAACACCGATTCACTTAAATTGTGACTCAATAGCCCATAAAATTGTCCATTAATGGATATGTGACTCATGTATCTATTTATTCTTTGGCTTAGTTGTGTGGAAAGTTTACCACACACACACACACTTAACTAAATTCAGAGACTAAATTGCTATTAGTATCTAAAGAAAAACTCAATGTAACATAATCGGCAACATTAAAGGTGCTGCCCGTTTTACTCAGATTATTAGAAACTAGACCCTACTGTAGTGCTAGCAGGGTTAAAGTTCTATCCCCTCCAAGCAGGACATAATAAATTTACATACAGTACTGTGAAAAAGTCTTGAGCCCCTCATTTCTTCATGTTTTGCTTCCAAATATCCAGACTTTCTTGTATTATTAATGTCTTGTTGAGGAACAGCTCTCCAGATCTTCCTGAAGGACAGTGTTGTTGTCTCTCATGTTCAGTCCAGTCTCTGTACCTGAGCAGTTCTCCAGATCTTCCTGAAGGACAGTGTTGTTGTCTCTCATTTTCAGTCCAGTCTCTGTACCTGAGCAGTTCTCCAGATCTTCCTGAAGGACAGTGTTGTTGTCTCTCATGTTCAGTCCAGTCTCTGTACCTGAGCAAATCTCCAGATCTTCCTGAAGGACAGTGTTGTTGTCTCTCATGTTCAGTCCAGTCTCTGTACCTGAGCAGTTTGATAGTTCTGTGTTGGTTAATCCACACAGTGATCTACATCTGAACCTTCAAGCAGAACAAAGCGTCTAACTTAAGACATGAAGCAGTGAAGAAACAGGTGCAGATGATTCATGATCAGGTGATTCATTTACTGCTGATGCGGAACGCAGAGTGGTTGAAACCCCTTTATCTAGAACCGTGTATCTTTCTTTTCAGCTGCTAAAACATATGTTCCCATTTCTTTCATTTTTCTCAATATGGAGAGAAGATAATCCAGGAGAAATTGCAAAATGTTCACGTAGAGATGAATTCTGATGAAAAAGTTTAATGCAAGACAAATGTGGGATATAAGCACTTTACAGCACTTTGCATGAAGTGAATTAAGAAACAGGTTTACTTTCATTTAAGATTTCAAGAAGGTTCACTGAACTTTATTAACGATAACTGACTTCATTTAATTAACTTTCTGTGTATTAGTTATCTTATCTTCCTGCAGTTGGTTTGAAAGTGGTGGTTGTAAAGCCCAGTCAGTTTAGAACTACCATCAGTAAGGAGGACAAACATCAATGCAAAATATAGAAAATAACCAGTGATGAATTCAGGTGTGATTTTAATAGACTTTTCAAATATAAAAGTTTGTATATTTTCATTTAGTATTTTTTGGTGAAAATCAACCAAAAAGGAGAAGGAAAAAATCTGTTGTACAGTCCGGTCTTACTCAGGATTTAACTACACTATACTGTCAAATATTTCAAAATAGTAGCAAAAAGTATTTAAAATCTCACTAAAGTACATTTCCATTCCTATTTTATGCTTTAAAGCCGTTAAATTGTTTCACTGGGGTATAAATATGAGGTGACACAGGACAAATGATCTTCAGCTGGTTTTCACACATGCACTGCAATCCTGTACTTTTCTAGACATCACAGTTTGTTAGGAGGAAGTCAATAATATGAAGACTTCAGGAAATGTCTAAAGATTTGGGAGGTTCTGTCAGTTAAGGTGGACACCAAAATCATCAGATGGATGTTTATGACCAAATTGTGGATCTAAAGACCCAAAGATCTCCCAAACTCACAGCAATTTCAGAATATTTCCTAAACTATTACCAGATTCTGCCTAAATTACACAAATTTGCTTGAGGGGATGACCAGATGAAAACCTTTGCAGTGAAGGATTTTTAAACTCTTTTTTTTTGGGAGATGAACTTTTTAGAACTTTCATTGGAGCTACGGTTTGTGGACAGAGGTTTTTGGCAAGAAACACCAGTGGTGGGTTTGGCATGGACATAAAGATAGTCATAGTATCTCATCCCAACTGTGGTAAATCTGTGATGTTGTGGGACTGGAAAACTTTCCAGGAAAACTTGTTTGGGTAGTTTGGTGTCATGGACTCCATCAGGTAACAGCAGATGAAAACAAAACCTGACTGCCTCAGCCAGGAAACTTAACTCAGGCCACGGATGGATATTCTAGGAGGACAATGATCTCAAAATCAACTGGAAAATTATTCGTTGACCAAAATATCAAAGCTTTGCCATGGCCACCCCAGTCCCTTGGCCAAAACCATGAAGAAAACTGTGGGATGGCTTGAAGAGGAGGTCCAGAAGCACCCGAAAGACTCTTTGTGAAGGAATAATCCCTTACCTTGTGTTCTCCAGTCTTATTAAGGACAATCAGAGAAGACAGTGATGTTATTTTTGCAAAAGGTCAAAAGGCAGAGGGTCACCCTGGACAGGTCAATAGATGTCCTCATGCCATTTGCATGAATGATAGTAGAGCTCAAGCTGTAGCTCAGCAGGTAGGTCCCTGTCACCCTGAGATGTTGCAGAGATGGACTGAATTCATATTCTCAGATTTAAGACAATAGAAATGATACTCTCAAGCCCTGATCAGAGATCAGTTTCTGACCACAGAGTTGCTCTCTGTGTGTTATTTATATGGGTGGTGGGGCATTCTCAGGCCAGCAGTGACACTTCTTCTTCTTTTGGCTCCTGTTCAGGGGTCACCAGAGTGGATCATCCGTTTCCATTTCTTCCTGTCCTCTGCATCTTCCTCTTTCAAACCCACCAAGTGCATGTCCTCTCTCACCACATCCATAAACCTCCACTTTGGTCTTCCTCTTCTCCTCAACAACCTTCTTCCAATAAAATCTTCTGGATATTGACGTTGCCTCTAAACCTCCAACCTGAGCTGTCCCTTTATTAAACCCATTCCTAATCCTGTTCATCCTCTTCACAACCAACAAAAATCTCAGCATCTTTAACTCTGACACCTCCAGCTCCATCAGCTGGCTTTTTTCTAATATCTCCAACCCGTATTACATAGCTGGTCTCACTGGTTCTGTTAAGCTTTAAACAGATCACAGATGTGCTTCAGGAACTTTTTGTCTTAGAAGTCGACTGCAGTGTCTGCTTCTCAGCCCTAACTACAATTTTTCACTTGTCAGCCAATAAAACCTTTCTCCTCATCTACAGTTTGGGAGTTCTGCTGCAGATGTTGTTATGTCTTCTCACTGTGGAAGGACACAAACGCCTGTGAATTTCTTCACATCAGAAGTGAGAGAGAAGCTTGACTTTCTAGATGCAGAGTCAGCTTCTGTGTCCTACCAGGTCTTTAACTGTAAGGAGTGTTATTTTATTATTTTTTACTTGTCAAGAGGTGGGACACAGACAAGTGAACAGTAGGTTCTTGGAGTGGATGTTCTGAACGCAAGAAAAACAGCAGTATAGCTCTACATCTGTATATATACACATATACATAAGTGATCAAAGTAACAAAAAGAGAGTGAAGTGTCAGTACTGTGATGGTCAGTAAAAGTGTCAGTACTGTGATGGTCAGTAAGAGAGTAAAGTGTCAGTACTGTGATGGTCAGTAAGAGAGTAAAGTATCAGTACTGTGATGGTCAGTAAGAGAGTGAAGTATCAGTACTGTGATGGTCAGTAAAAGTGTCAGTACTGTGATGGTCAGTAAGAGAGTGAAGTGTCAGTACTGTGATGGTCAGTAAGTGAGTGAAGTGTCAGTACTGTGTTCGTCAGTAAGAGAGTGAAGTGTCAGTACTGTGATGGTCAGTAAAAGTGTCAGTACTGTGATGGTCAGTAAAAGTGTCAGTACTGTGATCGTCATTAATAGAGAGTAGTAGCCGGTGACTAGGGATGTTTAAATAACCTTTTTTTCAGGCCCTCCAGCCAGTCTTGTACAGTTAAAGCGCGGCGGGTGTGGCGCGGCGTCCACGGACTCTGTTACCGGGGTCTAGGCTCGGTCAGATCCCGTGTTTTTGGGGAGTTTAGCCGAGAAACGGGGCGAAATTTAATCCGATCCACTCCGCTCCGCCGCTCCAGTTCCGGGTTTCCTCTACGCCTCTGCGATGACCGAGAAGCCGCTTCACCCGGAGCGAGCCCCTGCCGTGTCCATCCGCGGGGTCAGCTAGACTTTTTTAGTTCTCGCTTTGCGTCCTTTTCCGCGATTATTTTTCCACCTTTAATCTCGTGCTCGCGTTTTATCCCGAGTCCCTCACACCTGGCCCGCCTCGCGAGCGACTCGGCTCTCGCAAGGCGCGCGAAACGTTTGGTGGCGGCTCTATTTGGCACCGCGGAGGACGGGCGGTGCTTCGGTCCCTCTTAAACATGGCCACCATGATGGAGTGAGGAGCCACAACTTTCAAAAATCTGAATTTTATTTTTTTTGGGGGGGAAAAGCAAATGTTCGCGTCGTTTTTCGTCGCCAGAAACGAGGAATGGTTCATGTGGAGGTGTCGCACCGAGCATCCAATCCGTATGAGAGCGCCTGGAAAAGTTTGTTTTCGGATTTCGTGCTGAATTAAGTTGGCTGGAAGGAAGGAAGGGAAAAAAACAGACTCGCATCGATTCCGTAAGCTTGGTTTATTTCTCTTTTCCGGGGTGTTTTCTCCGCGGGGGGTGGCTTTTATTCAACCGAAGGAGTTGAGGGACCGAGGGAGAGGGCTTCGGCGGGGTTTAAAGCGCCTGTTTTTGTGTTTAGCGGCGTTAAAGTGAAGTGAAGTGACAGCGGCGCAGCCCGGGACTGCGAGCGGCAGCGGCTTGTAAACAAGGCGGCGCATAAACAGCGCGTTTCTGGAGTTTAAATGTCTGTTTGTGGTGTAAACAAACCCGGGCGGCGTCTTTCATCCTGATTAAATGTCTGACCAGCTCTCCTGTTTTCATTCAGAGTGGCATTACAGCAAACCCACACCCTCCGAGTGTGGCTGAGCAGAAAGGCAGGGTCCTGGGGAAGTAGGAGCCCGAGCAGCCCAGGATGTAAACTCGGGCCAGGGTCACACACACTCGGTCTGAAGGGGTTCAAAGGTGATTCTGCTCGTCTGTGACCATAAAAAGTTCCTTTTCTGCCCTGCTCAGGGCCTCAGGATCTCCAGGCAGATGTTCTGCTGCCTCAGATTCTCATTGAAGCTCCATCTGCCCTGAAAAAGGTCCATTTCTGTGTGTTTTTTTGGATGCTTAATGTCTTTTTCCCCACTTTCAGCGCCCCGCGGCCTCTTCACCGAGGCTTGGTTAAAATCAGAGTGCTGGAAAAGTCGGCTTTCGCTGCCGGGCTCCTGTTATTTTAGCCATCGTGTCTGAAAAAGAGAGAGAGACAAGGAAGGAAGGGGCACTGACTCTATTAGAGGCATCCTGGTGATCCCTCCATCTCGTCAGCTGTCAGACTCGAAGGCCCGTGCACCTGTAAGGGCCCGCTTTCGGCTTTAATATCCGACTAAAATCGTGGATTAAAATCAGTTTTAGCGACGTCTAAGCTTGCTTTTAGTCTTGGGTTTTAATATCCGACTAAAATCGTGGATTAAAATCAGTTTTAGCGACGTCTAAGCTTGCTTTTAGTCTTGGGTTTTTTTCGGTTGTTTTAGGGATCCTCTGTGATCTGTGTTATTGCTCGATTTCATTTCCTGCACAGTTTAAAGGGAGTTTTAATTTATTCCTCCAGTTAGTTGATCGTTAAGGCTGGCCTGTGCTCGTTATGATGGGCACTGATCGTCTGGAGTTTGATTGGTTGGTTGTAGAGAGCTGACTGGTTGATGGGAAATCGCAATGAAGCCTTTTTAATGTGTTAAATGTGATTTTCTTTCGTCCTTTGTGTTGAATTGAAATAATTTTAGTTCTTGTTTGAATTCTTTTTCAGGCGTGCAGAAACGGTTCGTTGGTTATGCTGTTTGGTGGAGATGTTTAAGGTCACAATTGGGCTGAATTTTAATGGAAAATATCTGGTTGTGATGGTTAAAAATATTAATGGCATAAGTATAAATGGTTTATTTCTCTCTTCTTTTTTCCCCAAAAAACTATTTTTGTACAATATCGCGGACATATAGACTTTTTCTTGGAAAAAATATCAGTATAGGACAGATGTTGAGTGAGTAGAATGTTTCAGTGGAAATTGCATTTCTTTCATTTTTAATCTTTCCTTTTCTCAGTGGATGTCAGTTTTTACCCTGTGAAATCAATCTGTAAATTTCACATTTTTCTAATCTGGCTCAATGTTTTACCAGGGCTATTTATTTATTTATTTCTTTTGCATCAGCAGACCAGAAAAGTCGGAAATCGGCATAAAAATTCCCACATCGGCTCCCTGGTAAAGTGCCAGCTCACCAAATCCCAAACTCAGCATAATATTTTCCGAGAAAATATGGGCTATAATTAAAACTGCAGCATTTGCAGTTTGAAAATGGCACTTTTTAAATGACCGTTTTGAAATCAAACTGATGGCTCAGCCCTGACTTTAAGGTTAAGCCTTCATTTTCCACCGTTTTTGGAAATCGGAGTTTCTAGCTGCTCACAAACCAGCTCTCGATCGTTACGTGAGAACCTTTCAAAGGCGCCACCGGAAAACCTCGCCGACGCCTGACGCACATCTGGATCTGTCGCCGAGTCCCTGTAGCGTGAAAATTGAGGAGACCCGGTTGTAACTGGCAGTAAGTGCGACCACCAACTATAGCCAGAACACAGGATGCGAGGAGATTCACTTTTTTATTTTCAATTCCTTTTCTTCGTGATTTTTTGCTACAAATAATGTCCTAAACAACTTGTAGTGATCATTTCTTTGCTGCCATTTTCAGAAAAATATAAAACCCTTCCTTCAAACAGTATTGTGTTAAAACCATGTAACTTTTCAAGTGAGATTTTGTCAGCAAACGTTGTCTGGAGAGCAGTCAGGCTGGTGGGAGGTTCTTCCGGTGAAAGGTCTTTTATTATGGGACCCCAAGTCACTGATCACTCATGCAGTGTGTCCCATTACAGACAGTAAGCTGTGTAATGTGAACCAGTCTAACCACTTGGAAATGTAGTGTGTCCAAGGTTTTAGTGACCCGAAACTCTTGACGGTGGTCGTGATTCAAGGTTTGCAACGTGTGACTTCCATTTAGCCATTTTATTCTTAACTACCAGCGCTAGTGGTGATGAATCTGAGAAAATACAAATGAGTTTCAGAGTTACAGAGTTTCAAAATGATAGATTTTAGGCAAACAAATCTCAAAACTATTGTTGGAAAATGTCCTGGGTGATGGTTCCTACGTGGAAGTTATTTTTGTCTGATTAATTTCTGGAAGTAAAGATTAAAGCCCAATCAACCAAGCTGAGAATTGAGAATTTAAGCTGAGCAGACGTAAATGTAACACGATTCCTTAAAGCCTTTGAAGCATTTTGTTCTTTGAAGCTGTGGAGAAGCTGTAGTTTCCCTGTAAATTTGGGTTTCTGCAGTAGGCCGAGCTAATTTGCTGAGTCGGTGCTGGAACGATTAGTCAACAACGTTCTTTGGGCTGCTCCCTTTAGGGGTCGCCACAGCGGATTATCCGTTTCCATTTCTTCCTGTCCTCTGCATCTTCCTCCTTCAGCCCTACCACCAGCATGTCCTCTCTCAACACATCCATAAACCTCCTCTTTGTCCTTCTCTTTCTCGGCCGCTCCATCTTCAACATCCTCCTCCCAATATGCTTCTCATCTCTCCTCTGGACATGTCCAAACAGCACAGTCTCGCTTCTCTGACTGTCTCCAAATCTCATTCGTCAACAGCGTTGATTATGGTGAACCTTTGTGCTCTTGATTGGAATCTGATGATTGAGTTTGTTTTTCATCAAATATCATTTTAATGTCTCATTGAATTTGTTAATTACTTCAGTTTTTGTAAGGTAGTGGAGCTGTGGAACTGTAGTTAGTGTAGCTTTGCTGTTATTTTTCTTTTCTTTTTTGTTAAGATTAATCTTCTGTTGAAAACGTCAGTCATTTTTAGATTGAGCGTTTGAGAAAATGTCATTTAAAACCATGTTAAAGGAGCATCTGTTTTGGGAAATTGTCCAGAGAACAGGGCTGTTTCTGCCACTTTGGTAGGTTCAAACAAAAAAACACTGGCGCGCAACACGAAATAACCCCAAGAATACTCGATCAAAGAAACGATCATTTCAAATTTGAGTGACTTGAGTCTGCAATTTCACCCAAAGTTACCGCCCGATGCCGTTATCTGTATCTGCAGATCATTGGCTGGTTATAAGGGAGTGGAGACGGGACGGCGCTTTTCCCAGGAAGGTTTGCTGGCTGAAACCCGATGCTTCGGTCCGAGGGTTTGCTGAAGTGTAAACCTAACCGTGGATGGCTTGTTTGTTACCTGTCGCTAGGGTTTTCGGCCCGGATCGTCCCGACAGTCAGTAAACCACAAAAAGCGTGGTGGTCTTCTGTTTCTAAGGCCGCATGGTCAGCCCTGTTAAGTGTTGTCCTCTTTATGCATCGCCATGCCCAAATAAGGAAGTAGTGCTGGTTTTCTCTACGAGAAAACTCAATGCTGCTTTTGTCCCTTGTTAACGAGGAAGTTTCAAAACGGGCATGTTTTGCTTTTCCTTCCAAACGTCGTCCGAGACCCTGCGTTATGAACGTTCAAGCTAATTCTACCGTTCTCTGAAAATGGAAACCCCACTAAAACCTGGCGAGGCTCGTCCCACGTGGTGGTTTATTTTATGTTATGAATTGAGGTTATTGTTTAATGTGTGACGTTTAAGGATACCCGCTTGTCTGTATTTTGTTTTTGAGCCCTCCAAATTCAGAGCATCCATAAACACTGAACGTTGTCGAAGCACAGAATAGGAAATTTACCAAAAATAGGCTTTTACTTTTGTAAACATAGGCTTTTCCTCACGTTTCTCTCCTAAAAATGTCTAAAAACTGGAAAATTAAGCAGACTGTTCCGAGCCTGATATACATTTTCATGTCAGGAAAACCAACATTTTTGCATAACTGTCTGTTCGGACACTTCAGCATTCATGTAATAGGACTTCTTTTTTTGAGTAAGGCTCAATCAGCCAATCAGAGCAGGGCTTGTAGTTAGATAAAAATCGATGCAGTCTGCTTTCACTGTATTTTTTTGGGAACGTAGTATTTTTAAACTGCGGCACAGTGCGAAACAGACTATTTCTAAATGATTAAGGATAGAAAACTTTCAGATAAAAATGATTTAGAACTGCAGGGTGTAAAGCCATGCAGAATAAGTGGGGGGCAAGGCATGAAAAATGTAGGATTTGGCTTCTTTTGAATTTACTTTAAGATTAAACAATCAGTTGCTACTTTTCAGCCATTGTTAAAGGTTTACTTCAATATTTCTGGGGATATATCTCTCTTGCCTGATTATTTCTGTACCTCTGCATGTTTGCCATGTTTTAAACCTGAAGTATTTTTAATTGGGTTGAAAATTTCGACATAATCAGAAGCTTTACACAATCTTTGAGGTTGGGTTGTACCCGATCAGCTCTTTGATCGGCCGGCAGGCTTGCTTTGCATTTCTGTGGTCCTGTTTTCTAAACCAACGAGGGTCAAATTTTAAGGTAGTATTTTTACAAACATCCTGTAGGCTGCTGCTTACAGCAAGTGTCAAAGTTTACAACTCCTTTTTTTAAGGAGTTTGCAATTCAATAAGTGGTGTTTTTACAGTTTTAGAATATCATGTGTTTGTAATCTTTTAGGTATTTGTTGAATTGAACCATTTCCTTCATGATGATCAGTTATTGTCACCCATCTGCATATTAAACCCCTAAAGCTGCTGACTGCTGAGGTTTGATAATCTCACTCTTGGTGCTGGGCAGTATTGCTATTCTGATAACTCAATTAACGCACTAAGTTATTTATTCTATAACTCACTGTATTGTTTTCTGACAGTATCGAGATTGTCGGTCACTTGAACAGAGCAGAATTGGCTCCATTTTAACTTGTAAACTGTGTAAATAGTTTTAGAAACATTATTTATTATTTTCCTCAAATGTCGCTCTGTTCCCTTCATGCTTTTCTAATGTCAGAAGAAAATAATCACGTGAAAGCTTCTGAAATATTGAGATCTGTTTGTCACGTTGCCCTACTCGTTGCAGTGGCATCCGGCATGATTTAGGCATCAGGTGAACAGTCTGGTCTAGAAAGCCCAAATAAAAGCTGAAGGCAGGGATCTGAGCTGCTTTGCGCTGGGTCGGATTTTGTGACTGGGTTTGATCTTTTCCATCGTGGTCTTGTGGAGATTTCCTGATGTGCACTGGTTAGAAACCAGCAAACAAGTCCAATGAAGGTAAACCAGCAACAACCTCTTTGGCACCTGAGCCTTATTGATGGGTGAGGGAACCAGAAGTGCTTTTGGAAATAGTTGATGCTGGCTCTGATAGGTTTCTGACCACAAAGTGCATCATCGCAGTGGAAGAAGGTGGCCTGGTCTGGTTTCGTTTAAATCATGTGGAGATCTGGGTTTGGGTGTGTTATCTTGGGAAGAGAAGAACAAAACCCATGATGGGAAGAAGGCTGTATGACTCTCCGGCCAATGACCTGCTGAGAAACCTTTGCTTCGAGGATTTGTGTGGATGTTACCTCGACATGTAGCACTTACCTGAACGTTGTTGAAGACCCCTCTTTGTGGAACTGGTTTTCAAAAATGTGCTGGACAAACTAGTCAAAACCATGGTAGCAGATAGCACGGCACACCTTCAGAGGCTCGGTGGAGTCCATGCCTTGAAGATTCAGGTGCACCGGGGGGGACCTACCCATCGTAAGGCAGACGATTGAATGTTGGGGGTGATTGGTGTAATTCATATCTCAGATATCACTCTTCAGCATGCTTCACGTTTTTAAATCCGGTGTGAAATCTTTATAGTGGACTACGTTCAATACGAAACGAGGGCTTCTACGAACATTTGGTGCGTCATTTGTCCAGAGCACGATTGCACCTGATTGGCTAGATCCCAAAGCCTCTTAAATATATACTTTCTTTATATGAAAGAGCCGGTATTCTAATGTAGTGAACTATGTGCTACAGTAAAGAGCCCTTTGAGATTAAACCTAACCAGAGCTGAGTTTTTATGGGATTATTAATTGAGCAATTATGTATCTTGTCATTTTATCTTACAGAAGCAATCGAACCTCCAATATGGTCATTTGTAATCTGGGAATAAACGTCTTGCCTGTGTTAAAATCACTGTAACGTGGCGTATCGTTTAACTCTGACGGAACGAAGCAGCCAGCGGAAGAAGCACGGTGTGGGAGGCTTCGGGAAGAATAAAGAGAAACCGAATGAACCAGTTTTGTTCGCGCCCTTCAGGCTGAGCTTTCGCGAGCCTTCGGTCTCGAGCCCAACTCGAATCGTGAGTCAGTTGAAGGCGAGTGCAAGTCGATCTGCAGGTCGGTCGACATGTGACATGTACGTCGACTGGCTTGGGGGTTGGGGACTTTTTTTTTTATTTGCATTACAGGTTCAAATCCCTCTTAGCCCCTGGTGAACTTTGTAATCCAGGGAAGAAAACCAGGTCCCTGTTTACACCTGATTAAAAAACACCAAAAAAAAACCCAAGTCTGACAGATGTCAGTGTGCAGAAGTGAACAAACCCTGTTTCTGTGGTCGTGGAGGGCAGACTTCGGCTGTGCTAAACTGGTGTCTGCCTCTCTGAACCAGGTGCAAACATGTACCTGAGTCTTCAGATCAGGAAGTAGATCTAGATTTCCTGCGGTGGGCCTGTAGGCTTTTCATTTGGCATTGCTTAATTGGCATAACTGTGAACTGATGTGTGGATTTTCGGGCTGTTTTTAAAGCCGCTGCCTTTATATATCTGTGTTATGCAATATGTTGTGATATCTCACTGGTGGACTCCTCTGATTGAGCGATTCTCAGTGAGCTGTGCTCAAATTCTTTTGGTTTTTTTTGTCTTGGGACGGTTCCTAAGTGAAATGACCCGGGCGTATCTAAGCGGCAGACGTGATAAGAGCTGGTCGATTTCTATAAATGCTGAAGAAAGGTGCTTGGGTGCTTCCTTTATCTCTTTTAGAAGAGGGGACATTGGACTGCCTTTAGTGAAAAGGGGATCCCACAGTTCTTTGCGGCAGCAACGTTTTAAGCGACATACCCTCGGTGAAAACGATCAACATAACCAAAGCTTTTAAACATCGTTTCTAAGCGAATACAGAAACAAGGGACAAATCAATTGTCCAAAAGCTGAAAATCAGTCTTATTTGATGTTTGATGAATCGAGATGTTCATGTAATCCAAGAGAAGCCCAAATTGTTTTTGGACACTGATTAACCAGGGCGTTTTAAAGGGCTCTTAATTTACATATTTGTTTTTAATACATCGATTATATAGCAATAAAGTTCATACGTCCATATGGGGAAGGCCTAACGTTTAGGATATATCACCATGAACTGTGAAGAAATAATCGTGTTAAATAATCTAAAGCAGGGAGAGGTATCGTGATGCTTCTTTTCAATTTTTTAATTGATTGGTTTCAATTAAAAATGGCTCATTAAGTTTGAAAGGGAAAAATATCTAATTGGCGTCGGACAACCCAAGGTTTTAACATCTTTATCGTATTCTTAATCCTATGGACAGGCACAGAGAGCGGCTTCTCTCAGGGCACAGTAGCCCATCTGAAAGCGAAGTGGCAAGAAATTAAAGAAGGAAGGCTGGTTATTACCCGGGAAGCGTCCTCCGTGTGGTAATCCAGACAGTGCAGAGCCGCGCCGAAGCGTTTTCGGTTTGTCAGACGTTACTAGGAAATGATGTTCCTCTTTCGGGTGGTGTCTATCTGAAAGCTGGAAAGTGGAGAAAAGCTGGTGTGGCTGATTTTCTGGGTACTGTCCTTGTGTGTGCAGAGGACTGTTGTTGTGTCTCACTTTGGACAAAATATTGGCTGGGGTTGGGCAGTACGGTGATATTTTATTGTTTTCTTTTTAGGCACAAGATGCTTTTTGGAGCTTTTGAGTTTGGTCTGAACATCCCACCTCTGAATGTCCCAGTACAAAGTGTTTTCCTGGTCCTGTCCTGTCTGACGGGGCAGTAGGGTTGAACGTTTTGGTTGATCTGATCTGAATTTTTCTCTTTTCCAAAATTCCCAAAGACTTTGAGGCTTTAGTTGTTTGCAAAGAGCCTACTTTGCATAATTTTAAAACCCCAATCAAAATGTAAAAAATTCAGTAATTTAGGATATTATAATAATTTCAATAAATTAAAATAATAAAGAAAATAATTTCAATTGCAGCTCATTGCACCTTTTCAAATTGTGATTTTTGCCATATTTTATGATGAACCAGTGATTAGTGGAAATAAAGCAGTGAAGTTGAGCAGGATGTTGATAAATAGCCAGGCCCGCATGTTGACCAGACTAACTGGGATTATGATTTGTAACATAATAAAGCACTGCGATGGGCTGGCGACCTGTCCAGGGTCTGTCCCTGTCCTTCACCCCCACCCTAATTAGGACAAGCGGCCCAGAAATTGACTGACTGACATAATTGAGCATCCCAGCCCGATTCCACCAGTTCAGTTGTTCATGTTTGTTCTCAAACAGTCGCCAACGTGATGAAATGAAAACCCGATCTTTTCTAACACGCTCAACAAGTATCTGACGGCCATGAAGGAGAAAGAAAATGGAAATACTGGCGAGGAGACCAGTTCTCAGGTTTTGGATCATAGTGTCGAGTCCAGCATTAAAATTTATGACCGTCGAAGTCATCGAGTGTGTTTTACTCAATTAAAAATCTCAATAAAAGCTGCAGGAACACAATGCTCCTCTATTGTACAGCGTTCCTCCTGGACCAGCAGTAAACTTCTTTTTCACCCCCTCCCCTCCTCTCATTATTGCAGTTTTCCATTACTGACTACGGCGTCCTCGGCTCACGCTGTCGGCCAGCGGTGACCGATAAAGCCGCGTTTTAATTTGGACCAAGAGGAAACGCACGTCTGGAATGTTAATTCCTTTAATTCTGCAAGAACTTCATATCTGTCTTAAACTTACTGTGGGAGACCTAATTAGTCTATAATTGATTGTTTTTCTTTTTTGCTTTCTATCAGGATGTTGTAACTGATTTTTGGCGTGTGAGGTTTTGCTTCCAAAAAAATGTTGTTGTTTTTTTTTTTTTACATTTTGCATGGCGCACTCCCAACCTGCTGCTTCTAATTTTCATACATTTTTTTGTTAAAATTTGTCATTTCCATAAAATAATTTAAGTAAATGGTCAGCGCAGAGGAACGCTGAGGGATTTAAATGAATCGTAGGCCGAAGAAATCAAAGTTTCCTGGGTGTACTCGATGAGTCGAGGCGATTTTGGCAAAGAAATTTGGCTTTTTTCTGTAAAAATCATGCAAACGCAGGAGGACTTCATGCCGTGTCCTAAACCATGTCCATAAGAGCTGGAGGTGTCTTCAGTTAGCGGAGCGTTTGCGTGGGAGTATTCAAGAGCGTGAGGTGCTGCTAACCTTCGAAGTTGCTCTAAAACCTCCCGCTTAATTTGGACGCCAACATACCTTGGCTAATTGACTTGATCTGCAATTAGTGGAACTTTGTGTAAATTAGATTTTGGTGCGTAAGCATCTCTCTCATGTGGCTTGTATTTTCATGATGTGATCATTTTAATGATCCACTGGATCAGAGGAGTAGAGTCATCACTGTAACGTAAAGGTTAATAAATGCAGCGTTTCCCACACTTCTGAAGAATATCTTTGGGGGCACGTAGGCGGATATTTGGATATCCAAACTCGGGGTTTTTTTTTAACCTAATCAGGTTACTCAGGATATTTGAGATTATTTTTATTTTTGGTCTGTACTGAAAGAGAAGCACAAACCCAGCCACTAGGGATGCACAAGCCAGTGTATTTCTTCGTTCCGGTCCCAAGCCCGGGTAAATGGGGAGGTTTACGTCAGGAAGGGCATCCGGTGTAAAACTTTGCCAAGTCAATATGCGGACAACGATACAGAATTCCATACCGGATCGGTCGAGGCCCGGGTTAACAACGACCGCCATCAGTGCTGTTAGCCTACAGGGTGCTGGTGGAAATTGGACTACTGTTGGCCAAAGAAGAAGAAGAAGAGGAGGAAGGCATGTCCAGAGGGAGAAGGAGAGAAAGAAGGAGAGGAGAGTGGAAGTGAGGGTAGGGACGTTGAATGTTGGCAGCATGACTGGTAAAGGTAGAGAATTAGCTGATATGATGGAGAGAAGGAAGGTTGACATTTTGTGTGTGCAAGAGACTAGATGGAAGGGTAGTAAGGCCAGGTGTATTGGAGGGGGGTTTAAACTGTTCTACCATGGTGTGGATAGAAGGAGGAATGGAGTAGGTGTTATCCTGAAGGAAGAGTATGTGGAGAGTGTTTTGGAAGTGAAGAGGGTGTCAGGGAGGGTGATGAGTTTGAAGCTGGAAGTTCAAGGTGTGATAATGAATGTTGTTAGTGCTTATGCTCCACAAGTTGGTTGTAAGATGAAAGAGAAGGAAAAATTCTGGAGTGAGTTAGATGAAGTGATAGAGAGTGTACCCAGGGGAGAGAGAGTGATGATTGGTGCAGATTTTAATGGTCATGTTGGTGAAGGGAACAGAGGTGATGAGGAGGTGATGGGTAGGCATGGTGTCAAGGAGAGGAATGCTGAAGGTCAGATGGTTGTAGATTTTGCAAAAAGGATGGAAATGGCTGTAGTTAATACTTATTTTAAGAAGAGGGAGGAGCACAGGGTGACGTATAAGAGTGGAGGAAGATGCTCACAGGTGGATTATATTCTTTGCAGGAGGGTCAGTTTGAAAGAGATCAGAGACTGCAAAGTAGTGACAGGGGAGAGTGTAGCTAAACAGCATAGGATGGTGGTCTGTAGGATGACCTTGGAGGTCAAGAAGAGGAGGAAAGTGAGGGCAGAGTCGAGGATCAAGTGGTGGAAGCTGAAGGAGGAGGACTGTAAGGTGGAATTCAGGCAGGAGTTAACACGGGCACTGGGAGGTGTTGAAGAGCTACCGGATTGCTGGGAAACTACTGCAGAAGTGATAAGGCAGACGGCTAGAAATGTACTTGGTGTGACATCTGGAAGGAAGAAAGAGGATAAGGAAACCTGGTGGTGGAACCAAGAAGTCCAGGAGTGTATTCAAAAGAAGAGGGAGGCAAAGAAGACATGGGACAGTCAGAGAGATGAAGAAAGTAGACAGGTGTACAAGGAGATGAACCGCAGGGCGAAGAAAGCAGTGGTGAAGGCCAAAGATAAGGTGTTTGGTGAATTGTATGAGAGGTTGGACAGTAAAGAGGGAGAAAAGGACCTTTACCGATTGGCTAGACAGAGAGACAGATCTGGGAAAGATGTGCTACAGGTCAGGGCGATTAAAGATAGAAATGGTAACGTACTCACAGGTGAACAGAGCGTGTTGAGCAGATGGAAGGAATACTTTGAGGAGCTGATGAATGAAGAAAATGAGAGAGAGAGAAGACTGGATGATGTGAGAAGAGTTAACCAGGAAGTGCAGCAAATAAACAAGATGGAAGTAAGGGCAGCGATGAAGAGGATGAAGAATGGAAAGGCTGTTGGACCGGATGACATACCAGTGGAAGCATGGAGATGTTTAGGGGAGATGGCAGTTGAGTTTCTGACCAGATTGTTTAACACAATCTTGGCAAGTGAGAAGATGCCTGAGGAGTGGAGACGAAGTGTACTGGTACCGATCTTCAAGAATAAGGGTGATGCACAGAGCTGTAGTAACTATAGAGGGATAAAGTTGATCAGCCACACCATGAAGTTATGGGAAAGAGTAGTGGAAGCTCGGTTAAGAAAAGAGGTGAGGATCAGTGAACAGCAGTATGGTTTTATGCCGAGAAAGAGCACCACAGATGCAATGTTTGCTCTGAGGGTGTTGATGGAGAAGTACAGAGAAGGTCAGAAGGAGCTACATTGTGCCTTTGTGGATTTGGAGAAAGCATATGACAGGGTGCCTAGAGAGGAGTTGTGGTTTTGTATGAGGAAGTCTGGTGTTACAGAGAAGTATGTGAGAGTAGTTCAGGATATGTATGATGACAGTGTAACAGTGGTGAGATCTGCAGTGGGAGTGACGGATGCATTTAAGGTAGATGTTTGATTACATCAAGGATCAGCACTGAGCCCATTCTTGTTTGCAGTAGTAATGGACAGGTTGACGGACGAGGTTAGACAGGAGTCTCCGTGGACGATGATGTTTGCTGATGATATTGTGATCTGTAGTGAGAGTAGGGAGCAGCTTGAGGAGAACCTGGAGAGATGGAGATATGCTCTTGAGAGGAGAGGAATGAAAGTGAGTAGGGCAAAGACAGAATACATGAGTGTGAATGAAAGGGAGGAAAGTGGAGTGGTTAGGATGCAGGGAGTGGAGGTAACAAAGGTGGAGGAGTTTAAATACTTGGAATCAACAGTTCAGTGTAACGGCGAGTGTGGAAGAGAGGTGAAGAAGAGAGTGCAGGCTGGTTGGAATGGGTGGAGAAGAGTGGCTGGAGTGATTTGTGACAGACGCGTACCAGCTAGAGTAAAAGGGAAGGTTTATAGGACAGTAGTGAGACCAGCTATGTTGTATGGGTTGGAGACGGTGGCACTGACAAAAAGGCAGGAGGCGGAGCTGGAGGTGTCAGAGTTAAAGATGCTGAGATTTTCGTTGGGTGTGACGAGGATGGACAGGATTAGAAATGAGTATATTAGAGGGACAGCTCAGGTTAGACGTCTTGGAGACAAAGTTAGAGAAGCAAGGTTGTGTTGGTTTGGACATGTCCAGAGGAGAGACAAGGAGTATATTGGAAGGAGGATGTTGAAGATGGAGCTGCCAGGAAAGAGGAGAAGAGGAAGACCAAAGAGGAGGTTTATGGATGTGGTGAGAGAGGACATGCAGGTGGTCGGTTTGAAGCAGGAAGATGCAAAAGACAGGAAGAAATGGAGACAGTTGATCTGCTGTGGCGACCCCTAAACGGGAGCAGCCGAAAGAAAAAAGACTGAAAGAGAAGCACAGTTTCTGTTTAGGCAAAATGGGGGGGGGAAAGTGAAAGTGACTACCCTTGTCATCGTGAAACAGCACAACACGACGAAATTCAACCCTTGCGTTTCACCCTCACACACACACGTGCAGCAGGGGGCAGCTGTTGAAAGTGCCCGGGGAGCAGTGACGGGGACGGCACCTTGCTCAAGGGTACCTCAGGGCAACCTACCGGTGAGGGAATCGAACCCCCAATCTTCCGAACACTAGGCCATGCTTCTTAAAAGCTATTTTAAGACGTTTTTTATTTCGTGTTTAAGGTCTGGTTGAGGCTAGAAAGAAGCAGCGGGGCCTAATTTTGTGTCGTGTCTACAAAAAAATCACTTTCACTTTACAGTATGGTCTTTGTTTTTTGGTTAAGGGCCAGGACGGTTTCTAATGAAAGTGAAAGTGCCTATTCTTGTCATTGCGAGGTCACAGCACAGCACACAGTGAACCACAACGAAATTGGACCTCTGCGTTTAACCCATGCAAACACCGTGCAGCAGGGGGCAGCTATTGAAAGTGCCCGGGGAGCAGTGATGGGGATGGTACCTTGCTCAAGGGTACCTCAGGGCAACCAACCGGTGAGGGAATCAAACCCACAATCTTCCGACGCGGGGGCAACTCCCTCACCACTAGGCCACCGCGGCCCATGTTGACCATAATGATGTGAAAGGCGGGTTTCTGGGCCTGTGGTTCTCCTTTCGACTGCTCTCGTTAGGAGTCGGATCCGTCTCCATTTCTTCCTGTCCTCTGCATCTTCCTCTTTCACATCTGCATGTCCTCTCTCCCCACGTCCATATACCTCCTCTTTGTCCTTCCTCTTCTCCTCTTTCCTGGCAGCTCCATCCTCAACATCTTCCTCCCAACATACTCCTCGTCTCTCCTCTGGACACGTCCAAACCAGCGCAGTCTTGCTTTATAACTTGTGATGTTTTGACGTCAGGATGGACTACTTCTTTTTCAGCTTGCCAATTGTTCTCAAACCTGATGGCCATTTGTGCATACTTGCCGCTAGACCTTCTGATGGTGAAGTGTTCAAGTTCAAGAAGTTGCTTCTCTAATTTCTCAACACTTGTGCTCTACTGTAGTTCCTGCTGTAGTTGCCACTGGTGGGATGTTAATGGTGGATATGAAGCATCACCGCTGGTGTAAAATGGGGAGGTGTGATGGGTGGAGTTCTCCTGTTAGTTGCTGCTCCACCATATTCACCAAAGTGGGGAATGACACACATTGATCCAGGCTAGTGGGCTAGTTTGGCCTAGTTTCTTGACTTTTGTGGTCTGCTCTGCATTCAGCGAGCTCTCAGAACAAATGTTCCTGTTTCTGTTAACCTGAATCTGCAGGAGGCGGGACGCTTCATGTCAAGACAGCAGGAGGTAGTCAGTTTGGTGGCTACTGTTTAATGGGGCAGTATGACCGTTCTAGCTGAAGTGTACATCACGATCAAATGTTCCATTTCAGTCGATATTGATCATTTAACATCACCTTTTTCACAAATCACCAAGTGGACTATTTTTGACTTACAACTTTAATTCTCTTGGAGGACAGATAATTAATTAAACACATGGAAACAGTTCTACCAATGGGCATAAATAAGGATAAAGAAAAAATAAAGACATTAAACTAGTTTTGATTGTGGAGATGGAATGAATAAACAGGCCGTGGTGTTCTGTTTTTGGACCGTTTGGATTTCTGCTCAGAGGGTACCGTTGCTGAGATCTTTTCTCTCATGGGCTGTTTCTCCACGTGGAACAGATGTTGAGGTTGGGTGTGGAAGCATCTGAAGAGATGAAATTAGGAGAGAACTGTTTTCCTGCACAGTTTATAAAAACGGGTGATTTCACTCGTCCACAAGGCTTCCTCATGGTCTGCACTCGTTTTCTCACTCCGTTCTCTCTCAGTTGCTTCTGTAGACCAGTGAAACGCTAACCTATGTCAACGATTGGTCGTTTGCCTTGCTCCAAGGGATCTGATTGGCTTTTTATTTTAATTTTTAAATGTTTTTAATGTGTTTAAGTGAAAGTGGGGGGGAAATGTGGAAGTGACAAGAATAGTCATTGTGAAACGCAGCACAACGAAACTCAACCTCTGCGTTTCACCCATACACACACGTGCAGCGGGGGCAGCTATTGAAAGCTGCCTGGGGAGCAGTGACAGGGACGGTACCTTGCTCAAGGGTACCTCAGAGCAACCTATTGGTGAGGGGATCGAACCCACAATCTTCCGATCCGGGGCGACTCCCTCACCACTAGGCCACCGCTGCCTCAGAGTAAAACTATTGAACTTCAGACTTCTTGATATCGTAGGATCACGATAGATACTGATATCGTATCACGATATCGATCGTGATAGATACTGCTATTGCTTCCTGTTGCTTCTCCACTTTTGTCCTGCATCTAGCAGACCTGTCTGCTTTTTAAAATAGGTTTTTACTTTATATCAGATTAATCAGATGTACGAAGAACATAAAAATAAAAAACAACATTGTATATTGTGACAATTTCTTTAAGTATCTCGATTGTAAGAGTAAAAAACGGTTGGTGGAAAAACAGGAACAGTTAAGGGGTTTCTCTCTTCTGTTAAATGTTTCAACACTCGCAGCAGGTAACGGACTCGTACTCAATTCCGGTATCGTAAAGGACGATGTGACGGATCAACAGACAGTAAGTTGTAAACTCCTGATGTGTTGGGAGTGGAAGTGAGCTGGCAGTGCTGTTTATTTTTTTCCGTTGTGTGTGAACCAGTCGCCAACTGCAGGAGGAAACAGGGCTGACTGACTGACTGAAGCTCCTCTTTTCTGATTGGTCGTGAGCTGAAATAGTGAAGGGGTGTGACTGACCTGAGCGAGGCATATTCTAGAGAGAGAGAAAGAGCGAGAGAGAGAGGAGGAAAGGAGTGAGTGTAAACAAGCTCACTGTGTCCTTTCCTCAAAAGCAGAGGAACAGCCTGGCGGACTGGTTTAAAACCTCAGATAATATTAATCGGGGGATTTTGGGAGACTTTGATCTTCTGTGGAGTTCAAATCTCTTCCTGTTCAAGAGCCAAAGAAACACCAGAATCAGCAGCGCTTCATGATTGGTTTGATTCCTAATTTTTAATTTATTTTTTTTTAATTAGTAGTGTGTTCACAAAGATATATCTCCCTCTCTCTCTCTCTGCGCCATTCACACTCTATCGATGTGTCTCTCTGTCTGTGTCGTTCACACCCTATCTGTCTGTCTCTATCTGTTTGTTTGTCTCTCTCTCTCTCTCTCTCTCTGACTGTGTTTATTATTTGTTCTTTATCAGGTAGCAGTTCCTCCAGATGTTCTAATAATGAACACTGAGTGTGTTACAGGTTCAGTGTAATCCAGCAGTGAAGCTCAGTTAAAGCCTGAGACACGGTTGGAGTTTCAGATTTTGCTCTGCAGGCTGGGTTGGGACATGTCATGAGCACACGTCCTGTTCAGGCTTCGGTTTCGTCCCGGCAGTAGTCAGTGTTAAAGGTGCGACAGGTCACACAGCACAGTCACATCTTCCACTGGATGTTTAATAATCAGTTTGTTTAGCTAAAATTCGGGTTACGAGCCTTTCAGAGAGGGTTTCAGAGACCCACCGCTAGCAGTGCTGAAGTTAATTTTGCAAAATGTAGTTTTTCCAACCACGTGTCCAAAGAAAGTGAGTGTGAAGGACAGCGCTGAGAAGAAGAGGAGGATGAGCATCGAATTAAAGAGAGAAATGATGGAGAAACGCGGCCGAGCTGTGCGTGTGGTCGACTCGGTGAAGCAGGACGAGCGGCACTTCGACAATCTGCAGCTGAAACACACACGACTGGTTTTAATAACCCGCCCATGAAGTGAGGACAGCCTGGGACACGGGCAGAAATCAGCCAATCAGATTCAGTTATTCAGCCGTTCTCCTCCACCTTCGTCAGCGTCTTCGAGTCGTCTGATCTCCGAGACAAACGCTGAACATTATACTTAATAAAACCCGTTCAGTGCAGCACATTCTACTGGACTGTGTTTTTAAACAATATTCCTTATTTATTAGCACTTTTTTAAAAACATGAAGCAAAAAAGAAATGCGGTGTTTTTTGGGGTCCCGAACAGATTAATGGCATTTCAGTGGGGACAATTGAATCGACATTCGAGTAATTTGAGTTACGAGCTCCGTCACAGAACGAATTAAACTCGTAAGTCAAGCCGCCACTGTAAATCATTTCAGCAGTAATAGTCGAGGTGGACTGAAAGCTCTTCTTGAAAGTAGAGCCGGGCTCTCAAAGTTTTTACCCGTTATTTCCCGACGCTGAGGTTTTTCCGGGTCTTCATTTTTGATCCAGCAACTATAGAATAATTAATATAGTTGCTGATATCATGAGGTTGGTTGTGGGATTTGGACATTATCATGATTTTCATTTTCATGATTATTGTGAAATTCAGAAATGTGACAGAGGGATGAAACTTTTTCTACGTTAGGAAAATCTGTGTAACTGCAAAAAAATCCCCGTCCAGCACATCTTCCGTCCCCGTCTTCCTGCGTAGGTCACATTACTAAACCGTACCACATCCGAACACGCTCCCTTTTCTTCGATTCTCATCCACGATATTGAAAATGTCGAGCTCATTCTAATGGACCGAATCGAACCCCTTCTGAGTGAATCGTCACGCTCGTGGAGGCCGCTGGAGGGGAGATGATTCGAGAAGAGAAGAAATTAGGATTGAGATCCAAGTTTTTGGTGTTTTGTTGAACAGTGAGCCCTGAATTTTCCATCAGTACCAGATCTCCGCTAACAAAGGTGGGCTGCGTTATTCCGAACGTCGGGTCTGGATGCACCTGATGTGTTCGGGTTCACTTTGAGAAGAAGTTTTAACGTTGTTATTATTCTACTTCAAAGCCCAAACGTTTTCAGATGTGAAACACAGTCATGGTGATGTCAGTAATGGAAGGTGTTTCCTTGTTTTCATGGAAAATCCTCGATGTTTATCTGTTTGTTTATTTTGTCGTCCATTTGATAAGCGAGAAGGACCTGTAGTGATGCAAAAAAATGAATTCAGTGTAATGTTTCTAAATCCAGTTCAGCAGGACTAATTCTGCTCTATTTGTAGTGAAACCTGCAGTTAATCATTGTTTAGTGACGGGATTAGACACCCTTAGAAAGGCTGTGGCGATGACTTATCTTTATTTATTTATTTATTTATTTATTTATTTGATCGTTCGCCATATTTAGCTTGAAACAGCCCCCCAAAGTTGCTCAGACAGTTTTTTTTTTATTTTCTTTGTGAAAAATGAACCCACGTCCTCTGCGGACAAACACTTTTGAAAAATATTTTTGGCGCCTTCTGTATTTTCGTTGTTTTTCAATACTTGAATCGGCTGAAATAACAGGAAATTGAGCAGGGAGGTTGTCATCAGTTCAGTCCCTGGAGTGATTGGTGCCTTATTTTCGGACAGAAGTGCAACATATTTGGTCCCGACTTGCTCCAGACACGTCAGCCGCTCAGGATTGATGCCGTTCTGTGTCAGCTCTGATGTCGACACTCGCATCTAACCGCTTTTGGGCCTAAAGAGCTTCAGAATGTGCTTTAACAACCGTTTGAGCACAAAAGAAAACGGTCACAGTTATTTAAAGCCTGCTCTTCATCGGCTCTCTGAAGCAGGGTTGGGCGATACGATGATATTTATCGTGATCAATTGCGATCAGTATTCTGAGTAAAGCGTGATTTCTTAATATTTTTAAAATGGAATGATTTAAAATCATTGATACTTAGAATTAGTGCTGCTAAACTGCAGTGCAGTGTGTAAAAGCTTTTATTTACATTTCTGGGGAACTACTGGCTCGTGTTTTTTTTTTTTTTTTTTTTTTTTTTTTTTTTTTTTTTTTTTTTTTTTGGCAACGTCTGATTTTACCATGCAGCAGAGTGCAGCCTTATCCAGTGCCCAGAGAGCAGTGATGGGGCAGTACCTTGCTCAAGGGTACAATCTGGGATTCGAACCCATGACCTTTCGATCCTGGGGGCCAAGTCTTTAACTACCAGCTCACCGCTGCCCCAAATACATCGACCACTGCGTTGTCCGTCCGGGAATTCTGCAACCGAACCACCCATGCTTGCGTACCCCGTGACCTGGGGTGTGTGGCTCATACCCCCCCCCGAATACGAAGAGTGAGCGAGAGTGAGACAGACACACACTGGGCATCAGCTGCGGTGGAGTGACAGCCTGTCGTGTTCGTACATCGGAAACCAGAACGAGCACCACGGTTAAACCAGCGTTCAGATAAATAATAACAACAATAAACTGCCCGGTGCGAGGCTCGCGGCAGGATGCTGGGGGTTTTTCTTCCCCGACCCTCCGCCCCCTACACCCCCCCTCCCTCCACAGCATGACTGTGCTGAATAAAATCTCTAAATTAATTTAAGCAGGACTCCGCAGAGAGCTGAGGCGCCACGCGGCGTGGAGAGCGTTTCCTGCCGCGCTGCGCACACACAGCTGCGCTCGCCGTGAGTCAACAACACCACCTCAGTCGCCTCGCCTCATCTCTCTCTCTCTCTCTCTCTCTCTCCCTCCCCATCTCTCCTTTCTTCTCCTTCGCCTCTTCTGGCCAAGGCTGGACTGATCTTGTCTGCTCACGTTAATACTGCATGGGTTTATCGATACTGGCAGTAAGGCTGGGATGTTTACTAACGGTGTGTTTACGTAACGAGCGCGCTGCCGGGAGGACTTTAATGATTTCACGCTCTATGAACACTAAGCTGATGATAAACTCCTAACCAGCCTCACCTGAGCAAGGGGACGCTGATTAAAATCACAAACGCTTTTCTTTAACTAGAGCTGTTAACAGACACGAATCATTTGGTCATTGAAACTCAGCTCCCATTGATTTGATTTTTTATTTTTTTTTGTAATGTTAAATATCTTTTTCAAAAATCTGTAGGGTAAGTTGATCTCCTGAGTCTACCCGGGCTCTTGAAATTTGAGCTGGAAGGACTGAAATCATTACTTTTTGAAATGAAGACGTGTATGCAGTTTAGTATTACATCGGTACTATTCGCAAAAATTCAGTTTCACAGTTTCAAATTCAGTTGAAATAAATCAAACGAGGCATAATACAGGACAGCCAATCAGAACGGAGGTCATTGAGGGACAAGAACAAGTCGTGTGTTTCATTCTGCGTCACCGAGGTCGGCAAATTGGTCATGAAATTGAATTTGGGTTTTGTTTTGGCGCATGAGCCTAAAGTGATCTGGGAGAGGAAAAAAATTTGTTAAAAATTCAACCTTATAAAGCAACCTTTTCCGATTTTTTAAAATTTTAATTATATTTATTTTTTTTCTTCGTCTCTCTCTCAACAGAATGTCATCAGAGGATAAGAGTGTGGATCCCTCTGACCAAGGCCCATCTCCTCCCCTGAGCAGTCCAGGGGCCACGCCCTCAGGGAGCCCCGCCCCTGCGGACAAGCGCCCACGAGGCCGGCCTCGAAAGGATGTCGCCGCACCCCGACCCAAACGCAAGTAAGTGTCTCCCTCTTTGCTGCTGATGTTTTTATGTTCTCGGAATTTGCTTGTATTTGCTGCCCTTAAGTTCTAGGTATGAGGCGCAAACTCAAGTACTAGGTCTACCGTCATGAATCCCTAAAATAGTCTGGAGCTCGCTGGTTAATGCCTAGAACTCAGAGAATCCGGTTCTGATGCAGCAACTAGAGATCCAGCAGTTTATGGATAAAACTTGATCAATATCGATAATATTAGTAAGTGGTCTGTTGGTTATTTTATATAATGTACACACATTTATTATATATATATCTCTAGCCGTCCAGGCGTTGAACACCTTGTCAATGGAGACTGAATTATCAGAAGCGCCATGTTCTCCGAGGAGATTCGGAAGGGAATTAAGGAGATGAGGGTCAAGTCTAGGAGCTCGAGATTATTTCCTGAATGTCTATCTTCTGTGTTTTGGGAAATGTTTAGAAGACTGCTGAATTTGTCCTTGCTGTGAGGGCCGTATGTGAACACTTATACTCAGTGCTCCTCAGTTTCTCACAGTTGGTTTTGTTAAAGTGGTAAAGAAGGTTGGTAGTTGGAGTTGCCAGTGGAGTGTAATGATTGGCCTGAAGGCGCAACGGTCCGGTGTTATTTGGGTGTTCAGTATCAAAATCTGTACGGAAGCTTGCAGCGTTCATATTGTGGTTAAAATGTTGCGTTTGAAGTATCCATCTTGTAAACAAGTAACCGATCCAACTTTTAGTGCTCCAAAAAAGTGGAAAATCTGCTTTGGAATGTTTTAAATTAGTTTGAGGTCTTCCATGGTCATTAAAATCCATTTAGCCACACTAACTAAATGATAAATGAGAAATATAGGCTCTTTAAATGAAGTTTAATACTAGATACAGTACAGTGCAGGCAACCAGAACAGGGCATTTCTTGTTTCTGTCATTAAAAGCCGTCTCCGACGGGTTAATTGTAAGGGACGTTAATTGGTTAATTGTCAGAGAACAGAGGTTGTTGTACTTGGACCCCTATGATTGCTTCCTTTGGCTATGATCATTTTGGGACAGCGGCGGTCTGGCGTTTAGGGACTAGTCCGCAGAATTGGGAGGTCATGTGTTCAAATCCAGATACCCTTGAGCAAGGTACCATCCCCATCACTGCTGCCTGGGTGCTGGATATGGCTGCCCACTGCTGCACGGTGTGTGTGTGTGTGGGTTAAATACAGAGGATGAATTTGGTTTTGGTTCACAGTGTGCTGTTTTGCAATAATGGTTGCTTTCACTTTCACTTAAGCAGTCTGAAAAAGATTCATTTCACGGAATAAAAACGCGTTGTTGCCCGAATCGGCACGATGTTTAAATCTCAATTGAGCCTGGCTTGTGAATTGTGGGAGGAGATGAGAGAGATGTATGTTGGGAGTGATGGATAACCTTGTATAACCTGCTGTGGTGTGTGTGTGTGTGTGTGTTGAGAGGATTCGTGCAGTGAGAAGCGGTGAAATTCTTATCCCTTCTCTGGCCCTGGAGGAGACACTTGAGTGTGCTGAGGTGTATTAGCATGGAAGAGGAGCTTCGTGAGGCACACAAGGAGATGTTCTCAGCAATGGAGGACGTTTTCTTTTTGCCAAGCTGCTTTTGGCTCTCAGATATATCTCCTCGCACATCCGTGTGGCTCCCAGAGGTGGAAAATCTTTGGGATGTAGCTTTCTGTCTTTGTGTTTTGATGCACTTAAACTGCCATTTTGATGAAAAATTTAATTTTCACTTTCAGTTTATTACCAAAAGGCATCGGTCAGGTGTACAACTGTCCAGCTGTCTGTCTCGTCATGATTTAAGCCATTTAACCCAATGATTTTCACACATCCAAAATTTGCATATTCATGGTCAAACGTGGACTGAGCCAACGAACACTTGATTGTACTGAAATGAGATCATTGATTTGCCAACATCCTCTTGGCTCAATCAAACTCATTATATAATAATTCTGCAATTAGCACCGACGAACTATTTAAAACATTATGTGAGCTGACGATGGACAAACTAGTCAGCTGGACATGTTGGTTCTCTCGCCTGTTCGATGGGAGTTTTCTGCTCTCTTTTGTTTCGCTGTTAGACCACTAACAGCGTCTGAGAGTGCAAAGAAAAGCCCAGCGGTGAAGATTTGGGCTTAAAGCTTGCAGGTTGATAGCCGGTGGAGTCTACTTTTTCACTTCAGAACTAAGCAGGTCTCGGCTGATCGACCTCATTCGGAGGAAGTTGACAGAAAACCTTCGCAGTGAGATCACGGCAGGGCGAGTGAAGTTCAACGGACCCTGAAATCGGCATCGTTTCGCACGCCGTTTATTAAACGGCATCGGCGGGTTGGTGGAGCTGGATGAGGAAGTAGTTTTTAACGCGACGAGTGCGCGGCAGGTTTGGTTGAGGAGCTTGCGGCGGGTGTACGGGACCTTCTCCCTGAGATCAGGTGACGGGCTGGTATCGGGCGGATCAGCGAGGTACCTGATACTGCAGGTTTGACCCCACAGTGCAGGAGAGCTGCTCTCTGGGTTTGAACCCAAACAGTCGCGCTGCTGAGAACCTTCAGCAGTTTCTACTGATTTCCACCTCTGATTAAAGCCCACGAGAAACTGACTTTGTCCTAAATGTGCCGCCCCGCCACGCAGATGCTCTGAGACTTTGTGCTTTTCCCAACACTCCAAGTCCTTTCTTTTGAAACCTTTTGTAACTTCTCTGCGTCGTCACCCCCCTGCAAAGTGTTTTTAAAGCTCGTTGTTGTTGTTGTTGTTTAGCATCTTTAAAAAAATACACAGCGGTGTCCTAGTGTTTAGGGACTAAGCCTCAGGATCGCAAGGTTGTGGGTTCAAATCCAGGTCAAATCCCTGAGGTTCCCTTGAGCAAGTTACCGTGCCCATCACTGCTCCCCGGGTGCTTTAAACAGCTGCCCCCTGCTGCACGGTGCGTGTGGATGAAATGCAGAGGTTGAATTTCGTTGCGGGTCACTGTGTGCCGTTTTGTGCTGTTTTGCTATGACAAATAGTCACTTTCACTTTTTACACCATTAGTCAACATCAGAGGTTTTGATCGCTTTATATTTTTCACCATTTGTATATGAAATTATTTAAATTTAAAAGTAATTTGTTGTTTTTCTAAATACCCAAACGCTGCGCTGTGTGGTAGGATAACTTGGTTTTCTTAGATATTTATAAATGTTGAAATGTATGAAGTGAAATTGGCTTGTCATTGTGAAACGCAGCACGCAGTGAACCGCAACAAAAGCCATAATCCAGCACCCGGGGGGCAGTGATGGGGACGGTACCTTGCTCAAGGGTACCTCAGGGCAACATACTGGTCTGGGATTCAAACCCATGACCTTCCGATCCTGGGGCCTAGTCCCTAAACACTAGAGCAGCGCTGCTCTTATATATTTTTGGTTATTTATGGGTGATCGGTGTTAAAGTTTACGTCTTAAACATGTGAGCATATAAAGAAATAAACCTCCCAGTCGGTCCACAGACTAAGCCTTGCTTTAACCAGCTACAGACACGAGTAACTGACCGTGTTTGCCATATGGCTCCTGCTTTAGGCAACGTGAAATTTTCAGACATGGCCCAAATTCAGATCTCAGATCTTGGCGTGAATCCATTCTTTGGTGTAAGTGTGATGGGGTGAGGATGGAGGAGCGTTCAGGGTGGTGCTGTAGCGTTTAGTCACGGTATAAAGTTATTGGAAGAAGCAGCTCAGTGTTTGAAGGTAACCTTGAGAGGAGCCCAACCTGTCACTTCCACACTGATCATCCTCAACTCCGAGAGGCGTAAGACCATCGAGAGGAAGTGATTAACGTTAAAACGTCAAGGGGCGGATTGATCAGGCAGCGACTTAACAGTCCATTCTTGTTGATTTGTTGAACGCAAGTGAAGCGTAAGAACCTCTTTTCTCTTTTATGTTCTAGATTGTTCTTATATTTAAGGTTTGCATTTGATCTTTTTTTTTTTTTTTTTTAAGGGGGTTACATTTTTGCACATTAAAAAATAAATAAATATTTTCCCGGATTTTACCGACCAGATGATCGATTAATCAGGCACAGACTGCTTTGTTCTGCTTGAAGGTTCAGACGTAGATCACTGTGTGGATCAACCAACAAAAAACTATCAAACTGCTCAGGTACAGAGACTGGACTGAACATGAGAGACAACAACACTGTCCTTCAGGAAGATCTGGAGAACCATTCCTCAACATTAAAGCAAAATATGAAGATTAAACGACTCGAGACGTTTGAGATTGAAAGAACGCTTGTTAATAATCACGACCGCTTGATCTTTATTGTTACATCCCAGCATTCTTCTTGCATCCTGAATGTGATTAATTGAATTTAACCAGCTGTTTACACAGAGAGCAGAAATAGTCCCGTCTAACTGGATTTAATGGAGAGATGTTCAGCTTTGCATTCGTATTTTTGTGTCCCCAGTTCCTTCCAAATGATCGTGTCTGAACAGTTTAATGAATGGTTTTTCATTTTTGAAATGAGTAAGTTTAGGTCTGGACCAACCTTTCCTATCTGCTGTGAAACCAAAATGATGTGTGTGTGTGTGTGTGTGTGTGTGTGTGTACTAACTCCAGGTTGTTCTGTTGCTTTTCTGGCTGATTCTAAAGTCTGTGTGATCAGTCAGGATCTGACCGTTGCAGCGAAGAGCGATAAACATAGAGAGCAGTGGAAGTGCATGATGGGAGATGGCTGGTTGTCGTGCAGGGAGGTGTGTCCCATCTCAGCCACTCGTTCCAGGCCGGGTTTTGGGCTCCTCCCTCCGAGCTGGAACTACTTGCGCCGTTGGCCCTCCCCACACTCTTCCGAACTCTCTCACTCACTGTGAAACGAGTGCAGGAGTAAGTTCCTGTAGAAGAGACACCACTTCTCGTTTCTCCTCCTCTATTTGAAATAAATCCATATTTTGAGGCTAACGACCCTCTGTCGTCCTGAACCGAGCGGTCCAGCTTTTCAGCCGCTCCGCAGACTCCCCTTTACTCACCTTTCGTAACCAATATTCCTAACGTTTTTAATTCAGAATTCGGCCGGTCACTTGCCGGACAGCGGCGCGGCTCCTCCCTCTGGGACCTTCCTGACCCTTCGTCCCCGGAGGACCACTAGCTCGATTGTTTATTTTTCCTCCCGGTTACTCATTACCCCAAATCCCATCACTTGTTTACCTCGTTACCCGCTGACGATAGACTACACGTAAAATCCATTTCGGCAGCCCCTCGTCCCAGAGCAGGGAGCAGCTCAGGGCCCCGCCGTATGTTTTATTTAGAGAGATTTTGTTGTGAACATGGCAGAGGGCCTCTCTCCCTCCCCACAGCTCTTGTTTCGCGTTCCCGGCCCCTCGCGGGTCGATGCATTATTTGTTTCCGAGAACGTTTGGTTTGTCCCATAAATCCTGACGCGCAGCCGTGCTGGAGGTTCCCATACGTTAGGACGTTCACTTAAATGAATAGCTCAGCCCAGTAATGCTTTTATCCACTTTTGACCTCTTTCGGAGAAGAACGGCTGATGAGTCATGGAAACCCTAGTTTAAAACGAGATGGTGGTGAAAAAACGGCAATGAGGAAAGTCCTCTCCCAACAGCGCGGTAGCGATAAACGGTCCGTGTTGCGTTTTAACGGGAAACCCAATTTATTTGGCTTAACGTTAAACTTGTGCTAATATAGTTTGTAAATGTTTAAAATAAATAAAATCTAATAAAAATAATTTATATATATATATATATATGAGACAATAAAAGGTTGATTTCTGGATGACAAAGTGAAAGTGACTATTGTCATTGTGAGTACACGACACTACGAAATTACACCTCTGCATTTTACCCCCACACTGCATGTAGCAGGGCCAGCTATTGAAAGTGCCTTGGGAGCAGTGATGGGAACGGTACCTTGCTCAAGGCTAACCTTGACTACTGGGATTCGAAGCCACAACCTTCTGATTTTTCACTACGTTACGTCACAACAGGGCAGCGGTGGTCTAGCGGTTAGGAAGTTACGCGGATCGGAAGATTGTAGATTCGATTCCCTCACCTCTGGGTTGCCCTTAGGTACCCTTGAGCAAGGTACCGTCCCTGTCACTGCTCCCCGGACGCTTTCAATAGCTGCCCCCTGCTGCACGTGTGTGTATGGGGGAAACGCAGAGGTTGATTTTTTGTTTTGTCGTCATTGTGAAACGCAGCACAGCACAAGAATAGTCACTTTCACTTTCACACTCTGGAAGGTATTTCTTGGTTAAAGTCAAATTAATAAACTGAACAGCTAATTGTTTTATATTTCATATTTTTATTTGGATTTTTTTATTTCATAGTTTTAAAGATTGCAGGTTTGGCTTTAAGGACCTTTTACTCAAAACAGGTTCCGTGAGAAATGTAATTATAATGACATTTCATCACAATTAGATATTTTTACTGAATAGTTGAGGTATATTTGCAGCCGTGTGATGAAGCTTGGCTGTTAAACAGTTAGTTTTTTTTTTTTGGTAAATTTTTTAAGGTGTGTGTGATGCGATGGGGACCCTCGTGTTGGGTTAGTTTATCTCTGCTCTGAACGCAGGTTCTAGTCGCAGTTTAACTCCAACCTCAAGGGCCAAGCGGCGGCGGCGTTGGTCACCGCGTGCCGGCCGGGCCGTTCTGAGCGATCTGGGATCTTGTGGGAGGAGGGTTGTTGACCTGGATTAAACCTGTTCCAGGCACAGCACAATGGCCTGCATTTTCAATGATGTAGGTCATTGATCAGCTCGCTGGGCGCCAGGCGCACCAACAGCAGTGGCAGGATCCGTCTCCGTCCGGAAACCCTACACTGGACATCTGATGCCTCGCGTTGTACCCACAATGCTTTGTGCAGGCACAGAAGGGCCACGTCAGGCTCATTAATCCATCACTTTCTGGAGTTTCATTGGTTTCAAGGCATGAGAACCATCAACCGTTAAATGAATTATTTTATCAAGTACCTTGAACATGATGATCAGTATATTTCCAAAATGTTCACGTCTTGGATAACAACCAGGATCGACGTCGCTCGAACTGCGATAAGTAAAGAAAACGGCCAAAGGACGAGAAGCTTCACACGAGGATGGTTTACTGAGATGCTGATGGAATAACTGCTGTTGGAGATTTTATGATGAACATTTTTCATATTAATGTCACAACTTGCTGCACTATCATCATTTTTATCCTCTTTACTGCTGTTGAGCCAGGATAATGATGAGCTATGGCCTTCAGTTGTTTTCATTCAGTTTAACAGTTGGGTGCAAAGTGGTGTTGACACCACTACCGCAGGTCATTCCTACCTGCAGCATTAAGACTCCACAACTCATCAGAACATTACATTGCTTGTTTATTATTATTATTATTATATATTATAAAATATTATATATTATTGTATATTATTATTATTACATTTATATTTTGCTACTTGTTTGTTTATATTTATAATTTAAGTTATTTATTACGGTGTATTATTACTTTGCACTGTTTATATATGGTCACCTAATTCTCCTTGTAGATATGTATATGTATATATAGATAGTTAGATAAATAGATTATTTATTATTTATTTATATCTCCTCTACTTTCTCCTGTACTTGTTCCTCTTTCTCTATATCTTTATTTTTTTATATATTTTTCTGCACACCTGTCACTTTAATAAGAGCCCTGTAACACCCAAATTTCCCATTCATGGGATAATAAAAGATCACTCTACTCTACTCTACTCTACTCTCTACACCGACTGTCTTTTTTTAAAGCTCTCAGCGTAACGGTGGGTTTATTTTTAATAGAAAGCTACTGATGTAGCTTTTTGTTTTGTTGACACAGCAGATATTTCCCATAATTCTGCCCTGCTCCTACCGGTGATTACTGCCTTAACTGCTTAATTAACTATTTTTCAGCGAGAAATCAATTCTAGAGTCCTAAAACAGATTTAATATTAATTATTAATTTTGTCCAGTGTGCTATTTTTATCCTCTCTGGGATGAACGGAAGGGGTTAGTCTGCAATCTTTTCATTTATTGGACCGGGACGTCAGGATGACATTATTTTTTAGCGAAACTGTGCTAAATTGCTGGATTTTTCTTGTTCATAGACACGGTATGTTTTCCATCCTGTTCAAAAACAAAACTCTTCAGCCTTGCTGCGGTTCGGCTGAAGGTTCCCCAGCGTTTCTCCATGTTTTCTCGCAGGAGGTTGCTTACTTCGTTGTGTTTACGACCTTTAGAAGGAGAATGTGCTTCCTTTCTTGGTTTTAACGCTATTTTGTGCCGCAGTAATGATGGAGAACTTCCAAATGAAGTCTTTCCTTCTGAAGCGGTTGTTCTTCTGTGATCTGAAACTTCAGCTCCTCTGCTTCGTTTACACAAACAGCAGCACACCTAATTCTTTCCAGGCACGTCGATATTTATGGATTAAACGACCAAACTGAAGTTTCAGTGGACTCGACTCCTGTATACGTAGAAAAATATATTTCGGGCGATGGCGGCGGCAGCAAAGCATTTCATTTTCCAAACTCGGACGCTGCAAAAACAAATTTCCTGAAACGAGTTTGAATGTGTGTTAACGTCACATTGTTTATTCAAAAACTCTGTTTATTTTAAATCAACAAACTGTATGGATTAGGGAGGCAAAGCTGCTTGAACCTGTGACAATGTTTCCCTGCAGCCTTTTAATTCCACAAAAGTGACGACATTTAAAAACGGCATCACAGCAAGGAACCCATATTTTGTCCAGCCCTAATTTGGGCCGTTGCATGATGTCTGTCTGATTGATCCCCACGCAGCGTTGAGGATTTTGAATGCGGGTTCAGTCGTTAACGCTCCCGTTTCCGCGGCGTCGAGCGCTGCTTTTCCAGGCTCCCTCGCGCCGGCCTGCTCCTTTTCCTGTTTAAATGCACCACCGCCGCGCTAGCAGCCCTGGCGTGCGTTGTAAGGAGCCGGGCTTGGTCGCCATGGTAACGAGCAGCTGAGCGCCATTGGATGTCGAGCCCGCCGCGACACCCGCGCTTAATTCGGGCCGGGGGGAAGGGGGAGGGGCCCGCTCGCACAGCCAGGATATTCAGAGCAGAAAACGGCACTCAACAGGGTCCACACTTAGAAAAACAAGCCCGTCGGATCCACTTTAGTACCCTGATTAATTCACCATCACCACCATCGTCATCATCATCATCATCGCTGTGTTCTGAGAAGGATAATGAGTGGAGTAATGAAAATGAGCTATCTGATTGATGTTAAGTTTAGGATTAGCCCGAGGGCTCTCAGTTTAGGATCACGTTTATGCAGTGTTTTCCTGCCCTCGTCCCGAGGCCTCCTGGCCTGAAGCAGATTGATGACCCGTTCTGATTTGTTTGAAATTTAGAAAATGTCAGACCCGAGGAGTCACGCTGTTAAACTGATGGCATTGCTGTCGGTGCTGCTTGAGCGACGTTTAACGCGTCCGAAATTAAACCCCGGCAGCCCTAAACGGCAGCACACCGAAAAAGAAACGAACGGCAAAAACTAGACTTGAAGCAGCTAAAAACGGATCTCTCCTAAACGTTTTCCTGAACAGCGTCACAGACTGATATTTCAAATCCTCCCTGCGCTGAAGCCTCACGGCCCATTACTGTCTCAGCCCAAGTGACTGATCCCAGGCCTGTCCTGTGGTCAGATTAAACGCCGCTGTGAGTCGGGCGGTTTTCTAAGTGTATTGTATGTCTCGCTGAACGAGACGATTCCAATAAATCTCTGGCCAGCGATGGTTATTTATGATCTTCAATGGTACGGCTTTCGACTGAAACCCTCTCGAGTAGTCGGGGAGATTGACTTCACTAAACGTCTGTTGTTGGAAGGTTTATACTTAATCATGAAATGTTTAAGATTGTTTAAGCTTTTTTTACTAATTTGAGTTTCATGGAACATCTAGGAAATTTTTTATTTATTTACATCAACCAAGCGCCAACGTTGTAAGTGAACGTGACTATTTGTCGTTGTGAAACGCAGCGAACCGCAACGAAATCCTCTGAATTTAACAGTGAGGAACAGTGATGGGGACGGTATCTTGATCAAGGGAACCTCACGGCGGCCTACTGATCTTTCCGATTGTGAAAGTGACTATTTTTGTCACAGCGAACCACAATGAAATTGGACCAAGCACACAAACACCGTGCAGCCATGAAAGCGCCCAGCAGTGACTGGGACGGTACCTTGCTCAAGAGTACCTCAGGGCAACCTACTGGTCAGGGGTTTGAACCCACAATCTTCTGATCCTGTGGCCGACTCCCTCGGCCACCGCTGCCCTCTTGTCGACGAAGCTGGGATTCGAACCCACGCGTGCAGAGTGGATTAGCAGCCCATCGCCTTAACCTCTCGGCCACCTCGTCCACGTTGAGTCTTATTACCTAAACACTAGCACAACGATGCCCAAAAATCCAAGCTGCTGGCTCTGATCTTGACTGGTCGCAAATCGCAAACGATTTTTTGTAAGGAAAAGCAAAAACATACTTTATTTAAAGAGAAATGTCTAATTTTATGTTTACATATTTTTACTTTAACTCTTCATTTATCTTCTGTACTCTTCCTCTTCTAGTGAGCTTTGGAAGACCTTTCACTTCCACTGCTGACACATTTAACTCGTTTATCATAAGTTCCGCCCACTTTAGGTGCTTCTTAGGGGCAGCGGTGGCCTAGCGGTTAGGGCGTTAGCCGCATGATCGGAGGATCGGGGGTTCAAACCCCTTCCCAATAGGTTGCCCTGAGGTACCCTTGAGCAAGGTACCGTCCCCATCACTGCTCCCCGGGCGCTTTCAATAGCTGCCCACTGCTGCACGGGTTTGAGTGTGCATGGGTAAAATGCAGAGGTCCAATTTCGTTGTGGTTCATGTGTGCTGTGCCGTGACCTCGCAATGACAAGGGTAGTCACTTTCACTTTCACTTTCCTGTGCTGCACTTCTAATGGATTTTTACATTTTTTTATTTTTTTGCCATCGTAACTTTCTTGTTGCCCATCACCGGGCTTTCTCTCTTTTCCAGGTCTCGTAGCCGAGGCGGAGCCCAAGCCGACGATGAGGACAGCCTTGACGGGATGGACGCCACACAGCCATCAGAGACTGACGCCACACCAGAGATGGGTAAGAGGGCGCATTTGATTTTATTTTCAGCTGCTCAAAGCTCTCAGGCGGTAGATCTGCTGTGAGAACCTGTTCACCTCTTTGGCTTTTGTCCTTCAGAATGCGCATTTGAACAATTTTGGCTTTTTGAACCACCACAACAAATTCTGGTTGACCCCTTATTTAAAAAAAAATAACCCAAATGTTTATATACCACATTCATACCACCTGACCAACCGGATGCACAATAAACAGTTTCCAAATCTTTTCACGAAACATCTCCGTATTTAGCTCGTCTTTTATGTAGCCATTTTACTGACTGATCACCAGTCCACCCCTCACTCTAAGGATTTTTTTTCCCTCTTTCCAAAAACCACTTTCAGGGATTAAAACTGGGTGCTTCACTAGTAAAGTGACGGAGCAGGATGATCGTGTCCATCCGTGTTTAATGACGGGACTTTTCTGGATTTGCTGAAGTCGTATCAAGTTGAGACTCTTGGGCTTTCTTTCCTCTGAAACAGCAACATGTTGAAGAAAGATTTCAGCTTCAGTCTAACTTGGGAGCAAATTTTTCATTTTCAGATACAAAAGCAAATGCCTGCGTAAAAGTGCTGGATAAGCTCTCATATTAAAGTTCTCACGCCTGCTGCTGAACGCGTTCGGATCTCAGGATGAACAGAACTGTGAACGGGTTACAGACGGTTTCAGCAAATAAAGTAAATGCTGGCGGTGTTGACCTTGGTTTCCTAACCAGACAGGGTCCTGCCAATGATCTGTGGACTTGCCAATTAAACGTTTTTACTTACTGCCCTGCGATGGACTGGTGACCTTTCCAGGGCGTTTCTCGACCTTTAGCCCTCTGAGCGCTGGGATAGGCTCCAGCAGCCTCGGTTAGGATTAGTGGCCCAGATAATGAATAAAACTCTCTAAGCTTGCATAGATATGTAGCCAAACTGTTTATTTGACTGTTATTTTAATAGTCATGGTCGTGAAAGTGAAAGTGACTGTCATTGTGAAACACATCACACAGTGAAACAAAACGAAACGCATCCTCTGCTTTTCACCCACACACACCGTGCCGCAGCTATTTAAAGCGCCCGGGGAGCAGTGATGGGGATGGTACCTTGCTCAAGGGTACCTCAGGGCAACCTACTGGTCTGGGATTCGAACCCATGGCCTTCTGATCATGGGGCCTAGTCCCAAACCACTAGACCACCGCTGATGAATGGCGGATGAATATGAAGTTGTCAGTGTTTCAACCCCGCTGCTCTCTGGAAGAATGCACCAATCAGAAGAGGCTAGGAAAAAATGTGCAGCATGGACCCCCACTCAGCATTGGAAAGAGTTGAAACGCTCACTTCTTCAAACGATCACACCGTTCACCTCTCTCTAGTGTCTACCGTAACAGCCGGGGAGAAAGGGTGTGGTTTTAACTCTCGTCCTTTTGTACGTTGATGTATTGGGCTTTTTTGGACTTCCTCTCAGCCTCAACATGAAAAGGCCTGAAATGAATGGCCGATGTCTTTGGCTCCCCCCACGCTGCCCGTCTGAGGTGCCAGCGGAGAGACGGTGGGTGACGAACGCTCTCTGGGAGCTTTTTATCACCTTTGCGTGTACCCGCAGTCGCTCTCTATACAAGAACTAGAGTTACTCCACTTCCTCTGTTATTTTAACCTTCATATCAAAACTGACCTTTCAGGGCAGGTGAAAAAGTGTCTCTTCGTCTCATGATCGTCTTTTAGTTCTGTATTCGGGGTTATATCCATATTGTTTGGCCGGATATATCCACACGCTCTCAGGCTACTGCGGCACGACCAGATTGTTATCCTTCAAGCAGAATTACCCCCCTCAGGCCTGGACTTGAGCAGCTCACCCCCCTCACTGCCACCAACACAAAGCTGTATAGCCCCAAGGCCAGAAGTTCACACTCTTTTCTCTGTGTGTGTGTGTGTGTGTGTGTGTGTGTGTGTGTGTGTGTGTGTGTGTGTGTGTATGGATTTTCTATGTGAGAATTATCCGTTCAAAGAAAATGCTGTTGCACATTTTAACTCTGCTTTAAGTGAGTTCTGGATGTCATGCACAAAAGTTGCATAACATTTTTAAGTGTTTTTGAACTTGAGTGTGTGTGTGTGTGTGTGTGTGTGTGTGTGGCGCACTGGAATAACTTGCACCCCTCGAGAAAAAGAAGCAATCCTCATTATCATAAAAAGTAAACAGAACATATGAGGATTCAAATGGCTCAAAAATATCTTATACATCTAATAAGTTCCTCCTGTACTCTGAGTACACGCTTTCAGAATCATGCGATGTAAAATGATTTGTAGCTTGAATTTTCTATATAAACCCAAAGAAATTAGCATCCGAAACCTGTCCGATTCCTCAGGAGAGCGACGTATTCAGTCCCAGTACCTGTGACGATCCTTTCCCAGCGCTGAAAGCATTTCCAGTCAGAAGGTAAGCCGGTAAAGGCAGAGTGATTTGCTGGGAAACCTCCGGTCCTGATGTTCATGTGGATGTACTTCATCCAGTTCCAAATGGCAGACAACCATCCTTCCTGCCGCTCTGCTGTGAATGTTCAGGAACGGTTGGAGTTCGAGGTGTTCCCTCAAGTTGCCAGATTCTTAACCCTGTCCGGTTTCTGTGGTGTGTCCTGAATGAACCAGTCCCATCAACGGAGGCTCCCCTTCACAACTTGCAGCACAGCGCACCTTCTTCACAGGTCTGAAGGAGCCCAACCCTTGATGGTTCAGTCCGAAATCTGCAGCCCGAGAGAAATCTGCACAATATCACAAGGGTAGTTTTAATGTTTTGGCTGATTGGTGTGTTTTCTTCTCCTTCTTTCCCAGAAACTGCCATGACCATTACGTGATGAAACTTTATCATCACGTATCCACACCCAGCCCCCACGCTCACTGAACTCAATCTCCAAACTCCGTGTGACTCTTAACTTTGACCCCTAAACCCCCACTCCCGCCCCCGCCCCCCCACTCTTTTCAGTGATGCAATCTTAGCTGTGACGTGTGACCTTTTTTCCTTTTTCTTTTTTCCCCCCCCCTCCAGTCTCACAAAAGCTGCTTGAGGAGATTAATTTCCTAGCTATTAATTACACTCTTGAGTCCGTCCGCTTCGACCCGTGGGATTTTCCGAAGGGAGAACGGTCAAAGAAAGAGGATTTTCCTTTCCTAAACTGGAGAAAAGGAAGGGAAGATTGCTTGGGATCTTGAGCCTGAGTTTGTCGCAGGGCAGGACAGTGTTTATGTTCTTCGAGGCCACGTTCTTCTTTCTCCTCCCTCGGCCTGAATCTCTCACGCTGTTCTGTATCAAAGGGCTGCTCTGCGTCCGCTGCAGGGATGTGGGTTTTTTTTTTTGTGTGTGTCTAGTTAATGTGGAGTAGAAGAATGAAGATGTAGTGTATGCTTCAGTGCTCCAACAGACTACATGGACCCCCCTCCTTGTCCAGGGACGATGTTGCTGAGGGGGCAGAACGAAAAATCTCAGCAGTGAAAATCCTGGTAGTTCTTTTAATGAGTGACCGCAAATCACGTTTGGGTCACTGATTCAAAACAGCTCATTTTAGTTTTTTGTGTGTGTGTGTGTGTGTGTGTGTGTGTGTGTGTGTGTGTGAGAGAGAGAGTCAGGTAGTGGAGCGTAAGGAAGTGAGTTTGATTTATCAAAGTATTCTGAATGCCTGACTGAGCTATAATGACTTAAAGGGCACTGCTCCCCCTCCTCCACCTTCTTAACAAAGGAAAAAGCAAAATAAAATGAAGATTAAATCTCCAGGTAGGTTTTGGAACCACATCCTGGGAGGTCTGCCTTTTTACAAAATCCCAGTAATGTGTCTGTACAGAAATACACAGATTATGCAGATTATGTAATTGGGGCAGAGGTAGCCTGGTGTTTAGGGACGAGGCCCCAGGATCAGATGATCGTGGGTTTGAATCCCAGACCAGTAGGTTGCCCTAACTTGAGCAAGGTACCGTCCCTATCACTTCTCCCCGGGTGCTTTAAATAGCCACCCCCTGCTGCACAGTGTGTATGGGTGAAATGCAGAGGATGAGTTTCATTCAGTCTCACCGTGTGCTGTTTCACAGTGACGGTCACTTTCACTTTCATTTATGGGGGTGCCGAAAAGTTAAGGACGTGGTCTTAACCAGCGTCGAGCACGTTTCAGCCACACACCTCTATTTATTGTCTAATTAGCAAAGAGAAGCTCGGGTGTGACGAGGATGGACAGGATTATAAACGAGTATATTAGAGGGACAGCTCAGGTTGGACATTTTGGAGACAAAGTTAGAGAAGCAAGGTTGCGTTGGTCTGCACATGTCCAGAGGAGAGACGAGGATTATATCAGGAGGAGGATGTTGAAGATGGAGCTGCCAGGAAAGAGGAGAAGAGGAAGACCAAAGAGGAGGTTTATGGACGTGGTGAGAGAGGACATGAAGAAATGGAAACAGATGATCTGCTTTGGAGACCTCTAAACGGGAGCCACTGAAAGAAGAAGCAGCGAAGTGCTTGAGAAGAAATCACATGGTATTGAACTCTCAGACTCCTATTGATTGGTCCAGATTGTGTCCGCTCTTTATCCCTCTTTCCTAGTGAAAACTCATTGTAAAAACAAATGATTTCAGTCAGAGAGAGAGAGCACATTTGAATTTTTACAAATATGCAGTAGCAAGAATGTCGAAGCTTGTTTCTCCCCAAATATGATCATCAAATCATATTTGTGCATTAGAAGTCTAAAAGAAGTGCATTAAACGGAGTCTGTATCAGATGGAAGGGGTGGAGCGATTAGTTAATGACCGTAAAATTGGGTCGTGCGCCTTCAGCATTAGGAGAACAGGTTACAAACTCATGGATAACATGGATATTTATCTGCAATCTTCACAGCAAATGCAGATCGTTCTCCAGTATCTCTCTGGGGCGGTTTTGGGACGGCTTTGAATAACATAACCCTGCGTTTGCAGCCAACCAGGGGGAATTTTAACAAGGTGAAGTTCTCCAAATGTAAAACAATGAGCTTTTTTTTTTTTTTTTCTTTTCTTTCTAAACACATCATTTGTTTTACATCGAATTATCAGACTTCATTGCAGCCTTTAGCTTTACATCCGTTCGGTTTGTAAAAACGGTTCATTCTTTTTATCTGAGATGCTTGGACACACACACAATTTTATTTACTTTAGTATTTTTCTCCCTTTTTTTTTTTTTTGCACTTTTTTCCCACATCTTGTCTCAAATGTATGTCACCTCCATAAATCGTCGTCAGCACTGTTTTTGTGGCGCGTTAAATTGGGCCGTTTTTAAAAGGCCGTGTTCTGCGGTGAGTTGAGGTCGGCGCGCCCCAGCGTGACCGTTGTTTTTTGCCCTGTTTTGCGGTGAACGGTCATCGTGTCACACCTGCGGCCTTGAGCCGAGTTCCTGACGCAGGTGCTCTTTAGAGGAGCCATTTTTGTTTTTTCGGGAGCGCCGTTTAACAAGCGCTTCGTCTGCCCCGCGACGGTGTTTACCTCCCTTCAGATGATGATGATCCAAAGGTCACGTCACGCACCGTGACTGCTTCTTGTGACTCCTTTTGTGTCAGAGTTTCAGATTAGGGAACGTGAGGAGATGCTCTGCCTCGTCTGTCGTTTCCAGTCGCTCTGCTGTGACCCAGAAGCGTATGATGAGCTTGACTCCTCCATATTTGGTCAAATGAGATGAGCTTGAGCTTTGCCAGGTTGATCCGCGTGCTCGCTCGCTCGCTCTCTCTCTCTCTCTCTCTCTCTTTCTCTTTCTCTTTCTTCGTGGACCCCGACCAGACAGACTCGTCTCTCCCCGGTGGTTTTCCATCGACACACTGACACCCATCATAATCTTGCCACCTGCTCCACATGACTGACAGCTCCTGCGCTTCTCCATGATTAAATAGAGCAGCAGTTTTATTTAGAGGACCGAGCAGAAAAGTGGATCCAAGCTCCAGGCATGGTTTCCTCACCAGCCCCCCACCTCCCGGTTCCAACTCTCGCTGCCAGTCCGTAGGGCTCACATGAGGTTTCCCTGGTAACCAGGGTGGCATTTCTCATTCGGCGGAACAGCTTGATTGATAATCGAACGACTGCAGGCAGCAATTCACCCGTCCTGTCTGTGGGCAGTTTGTAATTAAACCCGGTCCCTCGTTGAGGCGTCAGAAATCACAGCAGAAGGTCTTTCACTGGAATCACAGTTTACGTCAAAGTGCAAGAAACTTCAATGTGGGAATGTCACAACTGAACCTCAGATAAGGCAAGACCACCAACCATTTCTAAAAAAGTGTCAAATCATAAATCAAAGCACATTTTCATCCGCTCGGGTTAAGAGATCAATCTTGAAGTCCGTTTGAGGAAAAACGGAGCAGGTTCCGTGGCGTCCTTGGGGTTTTTTACCTCACTAGAAATACTGCAGAAAGAATTTCAGTAGCACGCACTTTCAGAAAAATGTATCTTCTTGATCTAGAAATCAAAAAAGTCCACTGGTACTACCTAGTCGTCATGGTTTGCTCCTGCATTTGGACAAAAGCAAAAACACCTTCCCGATCTTTTCACTTTGACGCACTATTTTGTGTGATTGAAATGTTTTAATTTGTCTCAGATTGAACGCCAACGTTTAGCTAACGTTAAAGAAGAATAATAGCAGTTTTGCCAAATGTTTGGTGGTGTCAGACCAATGGCTGCAAGGTGTGTCTGAAATCAATGTCCCATTCAGTGATGATCAGCAATGGCTGTTCAATGGATTTTCCCCCCAAAACGAGTCTTTTTGTTCGGTGGTGACAGCGGACGGCTGTGTTTTTGTGCTGTTTAATGTGGAATGTGACTCGGACCACGATGGAAACGTGTAGAAAAACCAGAAGTTATCTTTTGATGTGAACCAATGAATTGGGCTGAATACGACTGAGGTCATTTTTGTTTTTTTTAATCTTTGTTAGCTAAAACTGAGTGAGTTTTGAAAACACAGTTCTGACATTTGTGATAATAGTTTTGCCATTTGGATAATCACCGTTCTGAGATTTACATAATAAAAGTTCAAACTTTGGTGAAGGTGTTTTCATTTTGTCTGCTCTCGGGGCTTGGTTGACAAATCTGCAAGCTTCTCTACACGCAGGGGTTCATTTCCTGTCAAGTACGCTAGTCGTTTTCACACATGAACCCCGGGCGACGTCCGTGGTTGCCCTTTCACACGGTCGGAGGTTTTCCACAGCGGACGAACAAAACCCTACAGTCTGTGTGATTAAGGCAGCAGGAGTCACGACGTTAGTCTTCACCCAGCCTAATTTGGGCTCAGTCTTCAGCGTCTCTTGAATTTGTCCGACAATTCTGAAGTTTCCAAACCTCCTCGTCTATCCAGTTAGACATCATTGTTGGCATCTTGATATAATGACCGTTTTCTCACCGGGTCAGACGATGTGAGATTTATTCACAAAAACCTGGAATGGAGAAATAATAGTTTTTCATCAACTTTTCAAACACTGCTCTGCTCTTAGTCCAATTAAAGGGCCAGTGATTCTCCCTGTACAGCAAGCTGCAGGAGATCCGAGTTCTTAAACTTCTCAGTTGGCCTTCTTTTCTTCTGGTTAATCAACATGAGCGACTATCTCACACGTTCACTCGGTCAGACTTTACACAGACTTTACATGGACTTTTCCCATCCAGGACTAGTTAATGTCCATCCAGTCTTTGGTGTCCCCACATCCTCCTCTAGGTATCGTGTAGGACAATTCAGGACGGCAGTGCACGTGGAAAGGGCTTCGTACACCACTTGAGCTCTTGGCGCTACACACACAGCACGAACATGTAAGCAGTCCTGGATAAAAGCGCCTGCCGAATACACACGTAAACACGAGCGCAGCCACATCAAAGCCGCCGTCAGGAGCAGAAACCAGGAAACTGGGTGCTGCCGCTGCTAGTCACGTTGGGAATGATGGCCTGAAGTCTGTTTTCTTTCCTCTGTTGGTTTTTAGAAGTGGAGCTGGAGGTAGACGAGGAAGACTTCCTCCAGCCGCTGGAGCTGAGCCCCAGAGACGAGCCAGCGCTTTCCCCGCTCTTCCAGCGCTCCGTGTCGGAGGACTCCGCCGGATCATCAGCCTCAACCACTGGGAACGCCAAAACCAGGTTAGTGAGGCGGGTTTTTACACACACACGCGCGTGCACACGCACGCACGCACGCACGCACGCACACACACACACACGTCGCTCTAATAAGCTGAGTCACAACAGTGTGTGCGCAGGCGCATGTGGTTTTGTTGAGAGTTCTTGCGATTGAAAGAGCAGCGTGACTGAGAGCGTGTTTGTGATGAAAGGATAAAAGGCCCCGTGTACCAGAGGGAGGGGACAAAAGAGAGCTCTGCTTCTTTTTTTTTTTTTTTTTTGTCTCTGCTTTCATTTTATTTGAATACACACCGTTGTGTCCCCATGACGAACCTCAGGACGGTATGGTGTACACAATGAAACGTGTCCATTTTATTCTGATGATAAACAGTGCAGGTGCGGCAAATATTTTGATTCCCAAAATCCTGCAGCGCAGCACGATGTTGTTTATGATTCGCTTTTTAAAGCCCGCTTACTCTTCAAGACCTCGTTTATCAGTCCTTCATTCAGTTTAATGGGTACTACTGACACAACTGACCCTGTCTGTGACCCAAATCTAATGGATTGCTGAATTTGTTTGATCAGTGAAGAGAAATGTTTTGTTCTGTATAACTTAATTTTTTCCTTCTTTAATCTGTTGGAAGAATGTCTTTTTTCGAATCACAGTGCAGTGTTTTTTTGGGTTTTTTTTCAGAGAGGAAAGACAAACCATTGGATATCTTTTAATTTATTAGTTTGCCTGCAGACCAACTCGCAGAATAAGCAAGGAGTGCACATAATCTCACACATCCACCTCCAAAATAAGTACAATAACAGTAAATGTTTGTCCAAGTAAAGATTTATTTATGCATTATATTAATACTATTGTTATATAAATACATAGACTTGGAACTAAATTGAAACAAATGCCCTTTGAAGTAAGTTTACCTGCTCTTTAAATGAATGAATGAATGAATAAATAAATAAATACAAATATTTATATACACACGCCATTAAAAGAAGAATATATACAGATAAATAATGCCTGCAAATCTCAGCATTTTCATTTATGTTCTTCATGCAGGCGTGTGTGCGCGTGTGTGCGTGTGTGCGTGTGTGCGTGTGTGTGTGTGTGTGTGTGTGTGTGTGTGTGTGTGTGTGTGTGCGCTTTGCAGGGCAGAGGATGAGTGTGTTTGTCAGGGGGAGGAGGGAAGGGAAGTGGAGGATTGAGCAGAGCTGTAATTGAGTAGAGGGATGCTGGGAAGAGGAGGGAGGGAGAGAGAGAGGGAGAAGGGAGGCTTGGCAGACTGCTGCTTCGTGGCCTGCTGCTGTAATTAGTGGAGAGAGGGAGGGGGTGGAGGAAGAGTGGAGGAAAAAAAAGGTTCTCCCTTTCTACTCCCAATTAGCACTGATTGTCCTCTCTCTCCGTGTGGTGCATTGAGCAACATGTGGTGGGTGCCCCCCCCCCCATCCCCCCAGGATTCATTCGTTCATGTATTCATTCTCTTTTTATTTTCTTTTCTCTCCGATATTCCATCCAGCATTTTCTGCTGATCCCTGGTGTCGGACCAGCGCCGCCTCCACTCGATCCCTGTTTTTTTAGGTTTGGAATTTTGTAACTGATGGGAAATAAGCTCCTCGTAATGTGTCCACATTTGGAGTAAGGGACAATGATGGACACCAGATTTGTCGACAATTTAATGTGGTTTTAATTTGCTGTTTCTTTTCTGTATCGGATTATATCATCCCAACTTCAGTCATTAATCCTCACAGATCTTCGGCTCTGTCTCTTTTCCTACGTGTCGGGTCGCTTTAAGTCTAATCGAGTGAACCTCAAGTTAAATGTAAAGCGTTCTTGAAATTCGAAGGCGAACCTTTGAGATGGAGCTCAAGAACCTGACGTTAGAGTTCTGAACACCTTAAATTTTGTGCGTTTTTAGACGCTTTGCTTTGTGTTGAAACTCGCAGGCTTTGTTTTCTCTCTCTCCAGGGACCTTATTAGTGGAAATCTCTTGCTATGTGTCTCACGCTCATTCTGCACACTTGGAAAGCCAGTTTTTCCTCGTGTTCCCAGGCCATCTTTTGCTCATGCATCTGAGATGGTCCTAACCATCGATCGAGCACGCTTGCCTCCATCGGGTATACACAAACCCTGCCAATTACATCACCTGGAGTCGAAACCCAGAGCGTTCACGTCCCGTAACAAGCAGAAACTGCGAAGAGAGGAAGAAGAATCTGATGCTACCCCTTCATGGTATTAGACACATTTACTTTGAACTTTGAACCATCTTCATGAGTTAAAGCACTGCTGTGGTTGTGGTCACCGCCGAGCTTCACATCTCAGGATTTTTCAGGAGTTTTTATTCGTCTTCAGTGATCTGATCTCAAAGGAACCAGATACCTTTTAGACCTGCTGATTTAACCGGTGATCAAAATGGGATTTCTTTCCTTCTTTACACCGGCGGTTGAGTTTGGTTCTCATTTGCAGTGGTGCAGCGGTGGCCCAGTGTTTAGGGAGTCGGCCACAGATTCGGAAGATTGTGGGTTTAAACCCTTTACCAGTTGGTTGCCCTGAGGTACCCTTGAGCAAGGTACCGTCCCTGTTACTGCTACCCAAGCACTTTCATAGCTGCCCCCTGCTGCACGGTGTGTGCATGGGTTAAATCCAGGATCCAGGGTTAGTGGTGGCCTAGAGTTTGGCCACATGATCAGAAGATTGTGGGTTCAAAACCCTTCCCAGTAGGTTGCCCTGAGGTACCCTTGAGCAGGGTACCGTCCCTATCACTGCTCCCCAGGCGCTTTCATAGCTGCCCACTGCTGCACGGTGTTCGTGTGCATGGGTTAAATGCAGAGGTTCACTGTGTGCTGTGCTCTCGCAATGACGAGAATAGTCACTTTCACTTTCATTTTATCCGCCACACATGTGACCAGAACATGCCCGCTCGCGTTTAATCCAAGAGCTCACACAGAAGCGGTAGCCGTATCCAGCATCCCAAGAGCAGTGATGGGGAAGGTACCTCGCGGCGACCTGCTGATCTGGGATTCAAACCCACGGCCTTCTGATCCTGGGACCTCGTCCCTGAACACTAGGCCATCGCAGTCCCTTCGACACTATGTGGTCAAATGCGAGTGAGAATCGAGGACATGCATGCTCATTTCCTGATGGCCCAGTTTTTTTGCCCTTGACCCCTCATGCTCTGCTAGGACGAGCCCCTATCCGTTACCTTCTATTGGTGCTGGTGGTCTAGTGGTAGGATACTCGCCTGCAGACCTCCACTGGGTTCCTGAGCAAGACCCTCAACCACAAGTTGCTCCTGGGGGACAGCCTTTAGCAGCAGTACAATACCCCAAAACCCCTTTCCAAGACCAGGGTTCTTTTTGAGACTAACCAGGTCGAATAAAGAAAATTCTGAAGTCATGCAATTTGCAAGAGTCCTGCAAATGCGATTACATAACATGAACCTCTCAAGCTCAAGACGCGGCGATCGATTTAAAATAGCCATTGTTTTTCACTTGAACGGCCTTTCACATTGCTCTGACTCGCTCACTCCCCCTAAATACGCAGTAATGCTCTTTAGACTGCCAACTTTCGCCCTGCTCTCATGTTTGATGTATTCCTAGAGGTTCCACGCTTTGAGGGAGAGCGTAACTTGAGAGAACGTGCCGTCAGATGTTGCTGATGATGTCCGTTAAAGGGGAATTCAGAAACGGCTGCAGAATTCAGAGGGGAATAAGTAAACACAGTTGTTTAGAGATGGATGATGTGAATTCTTTTTGTATTCGAGAAATAAACCGATTCAAAACCGTTCACATCATTGGTGATAGAAACCAGATGTCGGAGGGGTTTGATATTTCTAAATGTTCATTCACGGGACGTCCTCACATGCTTATTTCCTCACATTTCCTTCGTCCTCACATTCATGCTCAGAGACTGTTCTACACAGATTTGGGCCTGGAATGAATATATTATGTATTTATTTAACTATAAATAATCCATTTAACATGAATTCATTAATAAATTAGTATCAAAGTAAGAGGATTATTTTTTTTTTTATTTTTTTTTTTTCTTCACGTGTAATTTTTTTTCCCCCTCTATGAAAATCCAGTTCACTTTAAACCTTCCTGACTTTTGGAGATATTTTGAAAAGAGGTTCCCTTTTAATTCTCAAGTCCACTAGACATCCTATCCGTCCATCCCAGTCCGTTCCTCCGTCCGCCGGCCTCGCAGCCCCTCAGACCTCCAGCCCTCTGAGGGCCGAGCGCGGGTTTGTGGTTGACGAGCAGCTCTTTTGGCGTCTGAGTGAGCTGGAGTGTGATTCGGTGTCGGAGCTCATCCAAGCGGACCGTTGTCTCCATCTCTTTCCCACAACTCCTTCAAGCAGAACCTCCTTCGCGCCGCCGTTTGTGCGGCCGGTGGGGAATCGGAGTGGAGAGACTCTGCAGGAGGAGAACTCGCTCTCTGTGTGGTCACATGGAAAAAAAAATAAAACCGGTTAAAAAGTGAAAACGCCACGGTTACGTGCCCGCAACTTATTTGAAGCTCATATATGCAGTCCAGTTAAAGGAGTGTGTGTGTGTGTGTGTGTGTGTGTGTGTGTGTGTGTGTGTGAGAGAGAGATTTTATTAAAGTTTGTTGGCTGGATTTATCCTTCTCAGGGCCTCAGTCTTGCTCACCTTGATTGATTTTTTTTTTTTTTTTTTTTTTGTCTCTTCCTTTGCGTGCACTCACTCCTCTTGGTCTCTCATTCTTTTCTTTTTTTTTTTCTTTTGCCGTTTGCTTTTTCATTTCTTTTTTTTTTCTTTTTTTTTTTTTCTCTCTCTTCTCTTTCCCATTGTCATTATTTCACTTTTTTCGTTTTCATTTGTTTTTGTTGTTATTGTTCTGGTCAGTGTCTCCTTGACACACACAATTTTTGTCTCTCTCCCTCTCCATTATTCTTTTATCCTTTTCTTTCATTTGCCTTTGTTATTGTTGTGGTCAATGTCTCCTTGACTTTCTCTTTTTCTCTCTCTCTCTCTCTCTCTCTCTCTCTCTCTCTCTCACACTCAGAGAAAAGCTGTGTGCCTTCTGTTACTGTGGAGAGAGGAGTCTGCTGGGTCAGGGTGAACTGAAGCTTTTCGGCCCCACGCCCGGATACGTCCCGCTGCACATCCGCAATCGCCGGGGCAGCTCCGAGAAGGACGATGACTACCACGAGGACGAAGACAATGACTTCGAGGACAGCGAGAATGCCCGGAGCCCGGGAACACGCATCAGAGGCCTGAAGAAGTGAGTGTGGAGAACGTTGTTGATGATTTGACTCCTTTTTTTAAAGCTGATCGATTCCGATTGTGTTGCCATTGATTTGGTTTGGACGTTTCAGGCCTTCGTTTTTGTCTTTCCTGCTCTGTTGAACTGGTCGGGTCTCATTCGTGATGGTAAATGGCCCTTGTTTGTTTTTTCTCAAACTCATGACCCGTTTTATCAAGTGAAAACACCTGCTGTGACCCTCTGCTGGATGACAGACCAAAAACGCAGCAGTTAAATACTAAAATATAAAAAAAATAACTATTTGTTTGAGTAGGTGTGTCCATAGCAGAAGCCCCACCCCCTCCTCTCCCAGTTCTCTCTTTCTGAATCCACTAAATTACCTTTCAATAGTTTTGCAGCATGTGATTAGCATAACTGGGATTATTTCGAGTTTAATTTAGTTAATTAAATGAATTCAAATCCATTAATATTTTTGTTGGATTATTATTTGATTTTAAAGAGTAAATAAAGTAACCTGGGATAATTTCTAGTTTGATTTATAACTAATAAACTGAACTAGAAATCATTCTAGGTTATTTTTAGATTGTTTTTTATTTTGAAGTGAGTGACCGTTAACCTGGGATTATTTCGTTTTCAGTTTATAGCATTTCGTTAATGTAACCTGGGATTATTTCTGGTTTGATATAGATGTAGAAGACATGTAGAGGACATAATCTGAGATGATGCATAGTTTGGTCTATAGCATATAATTAATATTTCCTGGGATTATTTCTTTTGTTTAACAAGGTGGAGATGTTCCTGGGATAGTAATGCAAGCTGGGATATTTCTACATACATATATGCCAGGGCAGCGCTGGCCTAGCGTTTAGGGAGTTGGCCTCAGGATCATTAGATTGCCCTGAAGTAACCTTGAGCTAGGTACCGTTCCCATCACTGCTCCCTGGACGATTTAAATAGCTGCTCCCTGCTGCTCGGTGTGTGGGTGAAAAGCAGAGGATGTATTTCGTCACGTCTCACCGTGTGCCGTGTTTCACAATGATGCAGATAGTCACTTTCACTTTCAAATGGTTCTCAACTTGATCTCGGAGTCTCTTTGGATGGTTTGAAGTTAAAAGTCGGCAGAAGCGCGGTCCGTCAAAAAGATGCTAAAGTCAGGGAGAAACAAAGGTAATGATTACGATGTCCAGATAGTTCTTTGGAGATATAATGAGCTCCGGAAAGCTCGTCCAATAGACTTCAGCGTTTCAATTATGCTGACTCGTTCCTTCTCATTTACCACGATCCGCTCGGAGAGCGAGGACGAGACTGGAGATGCCAAACAGTGTCCAAAGCCGGTGCTTTTTGAAGGACTATTGAAAGTTTTTAAAAGGCAGGGAGATTTCTTGCAGTAGCCAAATTGCTGCATCATTAACTGGCCTACCATTGTGCTCTCTGTGTGTGTGTGTGTGTGTGTGTGTGTGTGTGTGTGTGTGTGTGTGGCTGAACAGAGAAAAGGGAAGTGGCCGCTGATTGTGAAAGGAATGGAGGTGGTTTGGATGTGTTTTTGAAGTGTCTGATTGGCGTGGCTTTATGTAGAGAAAATGAGGCCCGTGATTGAGGGAGGAAGAAAGACAGGGACATAAAGAGAGGAATGAACAGATCTGGGTGCAGAGGAAGTGGCCTGTGTTTGTCGCGGGCGGCTCTCAAAGTCCCGTATTTAAAGCGCATTGACCCTGATGACCCCTGCGGTGCAGAAACATTGTGCAGTGAGGGGCTGGGAGCCGTCCAATTAGAAGCTGCCAGTGTAATTACTTTGCATGATCAAGTGCTGCCATTGTGTGTGTGTGTGTGTGTGTGTGTGTGTGTGTGTGTGTGTGTGTGTGTGTGTGTTTGGACCCTTTGCTGTACAGTGGCAGGTTGACTAATTTTTCTGCTTGGCCTTAATCTTGCACCAAATTTTGTTTTCCACTTTCGGCTGGCATTAATTTGGGGTGTGGGGTTTTTTTTTTTTTTTTTTTTTTTTTTTAACAGTCATCTGCTCTCTGTTCATTTGCATAAATTTGGTTAATAATTTAGAATTTTTTAATTGGTGCCGTCCTCGCTGCTACTTTTTGGCGGCTCCAGTTTAGGAGTCGCCACAGCGGATCATCCGTCTCCGTTTCTTCCTGTCCTCTGCATCTTCCTCTTTCACACCCGCATGTCCTCTCTCACCACGTCCATAATCCTCCTCTTTGTCCTTCCTCAACAACTCCTCCTTCTCCTGATATTCTCCTCGTCTCTCATCTTTACTTGTCCAAACTAACACAGTGTCACTTCTCAGACTTTGTCTCCTTTCCTCACTGATGCACTTAAAAAGAATAGTTTGATTTGGGAAAACTCACATCCATTTTAAAATGTGCTTGAGTATCTGAATAGTTTATTTCTATTTGTTTGTTTTGGTCAAAATAGCAGTTTGGAAGAGTTTAATTTGTGAATCGTAAGGGTCGCAGTGTTAACGACACCCTACATTCTCCAGTTTTGACAAGTTCTAATTGGAGGACTTTAATTTAGGAATTAAAGGACGTTATTAAGGAACTTAATAATAGTAATAGTAAATGGTATTTATTTAAAAAAGTCATGCAGGGCTTGTGAACCAGCACTCTGGCGCATTACATCTGGTGCTCGTGACTCAAGTTAAAAAGAGACTTTTAAAAAAAGACCTTGGTGGGGAAGAAAGAAGATGGATCACTTTTAAACTGCGTTAGAAATAGTGCTTAAAAAAATGGGGGTATTTCCCCCAAGCCCTAAAAAGTGAAGTGAAAGTGAACGGTGATTACTTATCATCTAGAACACACCACAGCACACAACAAGCTGCTTTCTCTGCAGCTTTTCTCTGTTCCTCAGGTTACCTTCTGGTCTGGGACTCGAGCCCACGACCCTCCGATCACTAACCGCTAGGCCACTTCTGCTCCAGACAGAATATAGTGCATGTTTCTTCCCACCATTGCTGCCACTTTAACAGGCTTATCTTCAACCAAAACCTCTTCAGTGTGAGAGAAAGGGCTTTTTTTTGATCGCACGACTGTGTATCCAGTTGTGCTCTGTTTCAAAGTGGTGGCGATAGGCCAGAATTATAGAGAACGGGACGAATTTAAAAGTTAGTTTGTTCGTTTCTCGATACAGCCGGCGTTGATGCAGGCTTTCACCTGGGACGAACCTGGTAGTGCTTCAAATTTGGAATTTCTTGGGCGTGAAAACATCCTCACAGCTCGGAGGTGATTACTTTACTCCGGACTCGCCTACACGGCGGCCCTGTAGGGTGATAACCAACGTGTTCGATTAAAAGAGAGAGAGAGGGAAGGGGCGCTCTGACCTAAATAAGCAGGCGGATGCTAATGAACCCGGCACTACAATTCAATTTGGGTCAATTCATTTGGTGCCAAAATGGCCCAATGATTAGTCAGTTGATGAAGGAGAGAAGCAGAGCGGGACAATTCTGCTAACGTCTACTTTTTTGTGGCGCCTCCCTCTCTCTCTCTGTCTCTCCCTCTCTCTCGCTGTCTCTCTCTCTCTCTCTCTGTCTCTCTCTCTCTCTCTCTGTCTCTCCCTCTCTCTCTCTGTCTCTCCCTCTCTCTCGCTGTCTCTCTCTCTCTCTCTCTCTTTCTCTTCACTTCTGCTCCACGTGACCCTGTGTTGACAAAAGTTCCTGTCGAAAGACACCCCTGGGCTCACTGGCTGCTTGCCTGATTTGCTCGGTTCTGTGGAACCAATCAGACGCCTCCCCGAGGACTGATGATGTAATGTTTGCCTCGCGCTGTTTTTGGACGTCTGCCATGCAGTGGGGCACTGTCGCGTTGGAGCTTTCTGATTGGCCCGCGAAGCCTGGAAGGTGGCCAGTTATAGACGAGAGACTGCGGAAGGAAAACAATAACACAGGAGAGCGAGAGAGCAATTAAGGTGCACACTTGCAAAAATAGTTGGGTGGGGAAAAAAAAAAAAAAAAAGAAAACTCATTTGCACAAGGTTCTCCTTTAAACTGAAAGTAGTGGATCAGCAAAGACGCCTTCAGCGCCTGGAGTCGAGCTGGAGCTTTTTAAAGAGACGAAACATTTTTGATATCGAAACCGGAGCTGAAACGGATATTAATAATAAAGAAAAATACAAATAATCAAGTAGTTTATTAAAAACATAAACCACAGTCGACTTAATATCATTAATAAGGCAATAATTGTAGCAATGAAAATGTTTAAAGTCAGAATTAGAAAAACTTTATTGATCCTGAGGGAAGTTGCTCAGAAATATGATCAATAGAAAAGTTGCTTATGAATCATTTTCTGTAAAACAGCAAGTTTTTCAATGGTGTGTTTTACTTTCTTCTCTTCTGGACTAATAGATAGCATGCCCTCCGGAAATTGAAGCATAGTGGGTTGCTCCTCTCCAGGGCAAAGTTTTCATGCGAGGGTTGCCAGGTTTGACAGCATTCCCCGTGTCTGTTTTGCTGTACGTTGTATTGTTGCAATTAAAAGATATAAAAAAAAAAGTATACATATCAGCCATTGTTCGTTATATTATTTAAAAAAATGTAAAATAAGATTGACATTGTATTCCCTTCCCCCCTTTTTAGGCATTAAAGTAAAACAAGACATATCTAAAAGCATCTGTTGAAATGTGATTTAATATCTACTGATCTTTAAATTTTAAGCCCTTTATTTAAGACAAACCTCAGAGAGCTCCCTGCTATACTCAAACTACTCAATTACGCTCGCAAGAAACTGCAGCACATGGTGTCGGTGAGCGTTAATTCAGGGTGGATTTGCTTGATTTCGAGCACATTCAGTTCGTTTATTGTGGTTAATGCAGCCAAGAATTCATGAAAACTTAGTCGGAATGATCTTAAAACGTCTCTCTCTCTCCTCAGACTCTATTATCGTTTGTTAATCTTAATCATAAACTTGTCTGAATGCTTTTTGACCCTGCAGTTTGCTCTGTACTGTACGTCCATGGCCAGAATCCAGGCTTCACAGCTGACACACAACTGACCAATCGTGTCTGGTCTGATCATTAAGATTAGCAGGAAATGGCGTGCGTGTTAATTAAAGCTCTGCCAAGGTGAGATAATTGGAGTTCGCTTTGACAGGCTGCGAGTAATCACAGCTTTAATGAATTTCTGCTTTGCGTAATGAGAGGCATCTGTCCCACTAAAAGAGAAGAGGCGCTTTAGCGGTCAGGCCGGGCCGAGTCCTCGCTCGACTATCGATTAGAGGCTGAAGGGATTAGCCTCGTCAGAAGATCCTAACCCTGGGCGTGACCCTGCGATGGACCTTTGCTGAACTGCATTTTGATTGAAAGCCAAAAAGAGAGCGTCCTTTTAAAGAGAGCGACGGCCGAAATGAAAAACGAAACCATCAGCTGAAAACATACCTGCGCTCCTCCCTCACCGGCAGTGTGTTTTCACCCAAAGATGAAGTGAAAGTGACTGTCATTGTTAAACACTGCACAGCGAACCACAACGAAGTGCAGACTCTGCTTTTCACCCACACGCACACCGTGCAGCAGTGATGTGGACGGTACCTTGCTGAAGGGTACCTCGGAAAAACCTACTGGTTCGCGATTCAAACCCACAACCTTCCGATTCTGGGACCTAGTCCCTAAACATTAGGCCGCCCTGCTCAGGGCAGTGGTGCAATGTAGCTAACAGCCTTTCTCGTTCTGCTTTGCTTTAACCCTCAATGTCCTGATCTTCTTCTCCAATCGGAGTTCACCACAGCTTCAGCCCAGACAGAGGTTTTAGTCCACAAAATGAATGCTAAAGCAGCACTTCTGTCAGAAAACCCAAGCTTGATGTTTTAAATTTGCTCAGCTTTTTGGTAGTTTCCTTTGTCCTCCTGCTTCACTGGTTCAACAGCCATATCCAGCACCCAGGGAGCAGTGATGTGGACGGTACCTCAGGGCAACCTGCTGGTCTGGGATATGAACCCACAATCTTCCAATCCTGGAGCCAACTCCCTAACCATTAGGCTGCCCAGCGTGTTGGGAGGCTAGGGTACTGAACCGAACACTGCTCCTCGGGCACCGGATGAACGACGGCTGCCGGTAGAATGTCTGTGGTTTAAATACGCAGGAATCATTTCGCTGTGGTGCACGGTGGTGTGCTCCCAATGACACACAGTCGCCGTGTTTATGCTTGGACACAGTAACAGTGATGGTCCCGAAATCCACATTTAGGGAACATCTGCAGTGAAGCTCAGCGGTTCTTACCAATGAGGTTTAAAAGGAAACGCTGCGTTCGTTTCCCCTCGTCCTCTCTGAGCACTGATCTGAAGTTGTCCCAGAGCTGAAATCGTTCTAGGAACGTCCTCCGAATGTTCAGCCCGTAGCTCTTTAATCGTTACGTCGAGTGCTTCGGAGCAAGTTGAGAAACTTAAAAAGTATCTGCTGCAAACAAACCATCCCTCTACCATCTCTAAATACCTGGTTTACACTTGAAAATCAGGTTGACTTTGGGAGCTTAAGCAATCTTCATGACTCCAATCCTGTGGATTTGAGGAGCAGATTAGCGTTTTCACGCTTTTAAGTCTCAGATTGATCTCATGAGACCTTAAGTAGAGAAGACCAGGAACTGTTGGCAGACTGATGGAGATCAGAACAGTGTGTGCCATCTTAAAAAAACAAAAAAATTCAATTACCTCCCTTTTTGCTTTGTGTCAGGTCGAACCTCTCTTCAAGCGCCATCTAATAACCTTTGGTTGGGACTGGTAAATGATGAAGATGGGATTTGAAGCGAAGTAGGGAAGTTTTGTGATGAATTACAGACACGCTGTATTCATAACCTGCAGAAGGTTATTTAGACCCTAATTAAATCACTCCCTGACCCACAGCAAACGCTGAAGCGGTGCCGAGATGCTTCGTGGCGGTGATGTATGGCGCACGGCTGAGCAGAATTAGAGTGGACTCTGAGGAAAAATGGATGTGAGATTGCATGTTATGTTTTGGCACAGCCTTCCCAGCCGCTCTCCTCGGTGGAACCCAAAGCTAATTTGTAATTTATAGCGTTTTCTGTTTTTATGGTGCAGAGAAAGTGACCTGGCTGTGTGAGGACATGGACAGGAGATTTCTGTTGTGATTTACAGCTGTATACTGCGTTTGGGACGGAGCACGTGATATTGGGATTTTCATCATGATTAAATCAGTCGATATGATCACGGAAAACGCCACTGAATATTTAGAACGAATAAAAAACATGAATTAAAATGTCCAGTTTCTTTTAACGTGTAGCAAGAACACACCATTCTTTTGTCGACGTATAATGTGATTGGTTCCCTTCATGACCCTGATGATCTTTTTCTTCACCCTTCACTTTGAGGCTGGTTAGTGCACAGACTAAAATGATTGGATAGTTTTTAGTGAAAAAAAATAAATAAAATTTTTGGTTTCGCCATCTTGCTTAATAGATTTTAATACGTTGCGAAGCGAATATTTCACCAGATTAAAAATGTCATGCAATTAAAGGCTGACCTGCTTTTTGTCCACAGTAATTTCTGCTTTTGGGATTGCGTGCATACCTGAAAAACGCTGAGTCACCTGGAGCAGGGTCAGTCCGATTGCACTGATTGGTTAAATGGTTTGTTTGAACAGCAGGGTTGCTCGCAGCAGTTTTCCTGTAATGATTAACTGTGTGAAGGAAAATATCAGAATCACATCTGTTTCTAAAGGTAGGCCTGTCGTGGAGACTGATGGAGTCCACCATCCACCCTCTAAACATGCTTAAAACATGGAATAAACAAACTATACTCACGCAGCCCTCTGAACGTGTTTACGAACATGGAATAAACAATGTTCACTGCTGTCCCTTAAAGGTGTTTTCAGAAACTTCTAAATAAACATTGCTTCCCGTTGACCCCTAAGGTCAAACATTACTCCGTCTTGTCCTCCATCGATGTTTATAAATGTGAAAAACAAATAAATAAAAAAGCAATACTGCATGGTGCGCTCTAAAGACGTTTACAGATGTGAAATGAACAAACGTCACTCACTGCTGCCCTCTAAAGGTGTTATTAGAAGCCTCTAAATAAGGTCAGTCAGTCATTCAGTCATTTTCTGGGCCGCTTGTCCTAATTAGGGTCGCGGGGTGGTGCTGGAGTCCATCCCAGCTCACACAGGGCCAAGGACGGGGGGACACCTCTAAATAAGGTATTATTAAAAAAACCATGAAATAAACAAGCTGCACCCGCCCCTGCCCTCTGAAGACATTTACTCAACGTGAAACGAACGTTTCCTGCTTCCTCATTGGAAGAGCATTAACGGTCATTAAATAAACGAACGTTGCTCAGCACTGCCCCCCGCAGGTGGCGTTCAAAATCGTTAACATGTTGAGCGGACGGTTCGATCGAAAGTGATTGATTTACTAACGAGCAGCAACATTTAAAGATGGTCAGCAATCTCCAAATGCATTATTAAAAATCATTAAATAAACCAACATTACTCAGCACTGCCCCCTAAAGGTGTTTACCAACGTTCAGCAAACAAACATTCCTCACGGTCGCCCTCTGAAGGTGTTTACAAACATCATTAAAATAATGAATAGCTGAGTATCTGCGCATATACATTGTGCAGGCAGCGTGTGTCTCTCGTCTTCGCTGATATAAACCCTAACGGGGAGGAAGTAGAGTGCCAAGCCTTTTTTCTTTTTAGATGCATGCAGATGTGCCGGGACGAGGAGTTTAGTATACAGTAGTCTTTCATCCTGAGCCCTTTAGCAGGGAGGCTCTGGCTGGCCCTCTTCAGAACGGGGCTCTTTTTAAATGTTAATTTCTGTTTTCCGCTTCTCTTAGTCTCCTGCTTTCCCTCCAGCTCTCCCTCCCCCTCTCCCACTTTCCTCTCTACCTCCGTATCCGGCGTGCTCATCCCCCGCCTGAACAGCCAGTCCTTGTGTGAGGGCCAAGAGAGGTGGTCCCTGTGCTCACCCCGTCTGTCCTCTCACCCTCTTTTAACCTTTTCGTTAAGGCTTACACTAATCACCATCGCTACCACACTTACTGTTCCTCAATAAATAACACCCTAAAGTCAGTTTTAGATGGAGAATAATAAAAAATGGACAAACGAAACCAACAGGTGAAGCGAATAACATCGATTGTCTCGCTTCAGGGACACCTGTCGAAGAGTGTGGCGTATTAGACAACGCTCAGTTCATGAAGTTGATGGATAGACCACTATTTAAAGCTTCCGGGGAGCAGTGATGAGGACGGTACCTTGCTCAAGGGTACCTCAGGGCAAGCTTAATTACTGACTGATGGAGAAGGCTTGGTGTTTGTGATTTAACCGATGATAACGCTGAGGTTCCTCTCCGTCCCCTGCGTAAAAGGCCGTTCTCCTCCTTCCACAGAATCAGCTCTCCAGACAGCGGCCTACACTCGTCCTCGGCCCCAGGAAGCACGGACCCTTTCGGGGAGGAGCCCAGCCACAAGCTCTGGGACGAACTCGGTCAGATCGGCCTCCCTGATGACATCAATGTCCAGTCTTTATTCGATCCCACAGGTGAGCGCTGGAATTAGCTTGTAGCAGAGAGTCTCTGAAATGACTGATTGTACTTCATTTTGTCGCGTAAAAGACCTCAAAGTAGGGAGATTTTCTCAATCCGCATTATCATAAAGGAAATCTCTCTTTCCTTTGCTAAAGAAAACATTTGCAGTCAATTAAACCCACTTATGGTTTCGTCTAACTACTGTGTGCTGTGAAAATTGTATTTATTCCATGATATTAAATCTGATAAATCAATAAACTCCCCTTTTTAGTCTTATTTGTTGTACCAAGAAGCAGGGTAGTCCTTATCCTTTCCTGCTTCTGTAACGTGATTTGTGTGTGTTTCTTGCTCCAGGGCAGTGCTGTGCGCACTTGCGTTGCGCTGCCTGGTCGGACGGTGTTTGGCGTGGAGAAGGAGGGCAGGCCCAGCTCTACGTGGACAAAGCCATTGACTCAGGGAGCACAGAGGTAGCGCCCTGCAGCCTGCATTATCACACCAGACTAATGGGTCACCTAGAAATGCTGACACAGCTACGCGTGAAAGGAAGGTTGTGGGGCCCAGTCAGCATGTGCATGCTGCTGACTGACACAAACTCCGAGGAGTTATTAGCTGGAGAACAACATGGACACAAAAACGAAAAATCTGCATTCGTGATGACGAGCGGCCTATAACGCGACTCCAAAACAGACCTGCGGTGTAGCGCGACCTTTGGTTGGACTCCTTCAGGTTTCTCATAAACCCTGTTTACAATTCGTCCCAAGCTTTATGAGGCTTAATGGTTATTAACGTTCCGACAGCTAGATTCCCTTTACTTTGTTGATGGTAAATTAAGAAGAGCTAGTTAAAATAAAAAAAAAATAATAAAAAAAGCAGAGTTGGTGTACTGCTTTCAGTAGACTTGGGGCAGCGGTGGCCTAGTGGTTAGGGCGTTGCCCCCACATCGGAAGATTGTGGGTTCGATTCCCTGAGGTACCCTTGAGCAAGGTACCGTCCCCGTCACTGCTCCCCGGGCGCTTTCAATAGCTGCCCACTGCTGCACGGTGTTTGCATGGGTTAAATGCAGAGGTCCAATTTTGTTGTGGTTCACTGTGTGCTGTGCTGTGACCTCGCAATGACGAGGGTTGTCACTTTTTCACTTTTCAATATTCAGCAAAAATCATTGAATGTATTTCTTTCAGGTCCTCTTGAAGAAAATCAAATCGCTAGTAGGGTTGAACAGTCATTTTATTTGCAAATTGAAATCTGCAATTTTTAAATTTTCTACGTTATCCACGTTTTGTGTTGTTATTTTTATTAAGACCTAATAATGCATGGCTCGTGAACGCATTTAGAACGTTTAACCTGAATCTGTGAAAGAACAGTCTTTGTGGAAAGAAGCACATTTCTTTGAAAATTCTGGTCCCAATGACATTTTTCAGCCCTAATGATCAAGTAACAACTTCATGATTTGCACACAAACACTAGTTTCTGTCCAAAGGATGATTCATGCTTCCATTTAAACTCGTCGTCTTGCTGCTTGTTGCTGATGTTGCGCTAACGACTGTCGAACAACGCTGCGCCGCCGAGTTAATTCGAGTTTTTATTCTCGGGATGGTGATGTTTGTTTAGAGTGCTGGTTTGGTGCTTTCTGGGTTTTTTTGTTCGTTTGAGTGATGAGGTTGTTTCGTTGTTTATAGATATGGTGCTTTTTGATGATCTGTAGGCATTAGAGAAGTCGCTGTTTGACTGATGCCGCGCCGCAGTAATGATTTCAGCCCGCGCTCTTTCAGCTGCATCGTTCTCCGTGTGCACTTTAGATAACTAGCGGTTCAGAGGGCGAGGACTTTATTAAACGCTCAGAGCGAATCATGAATGAGTTTATTATTTAAGTGAACGGTCAGCATGAGGAGAGAGTGAAGGAGAGGAGGAGGAGAGAATTAGGTAGACCAGGAGGAGAGTGTGAAGGTGGAAAATGGGGAGAGTAAAGAGAGTGTGAGGGAGGAGGAGGAGGAGAATATTGGGTAGACCAGGAGGAGAGTGTGAATGAAAGGAGGAGAAAATTGGGGAGAAGAGTGTGAGGGAGAGAAAGAGGAGCAGGAGGAGAGTGTGAGGGCAAATAGGAAGAGTGTGTGAGGGAGAGGTGGAGAAAATAGGGAGATCTGGAGGGGACGAAGAGGAGGAGAGAGTGTGAGGGCAAAATAGGAAGAGAGTGTGAGGGAGAGGTGGAGGAGAGAATGAGGTAGACCAGGAGGAGAGTGTGAAGGTGGAAGAGGGAGAGTAAAGAGTGTGAGGGAGGAGGAGGAGAATATTAGGGAGATCAGGAGAAGAGTGTGAGGGAGAGGACGAGGAGGAGGAGAGAGTGTGAGGGGAAATAGGAAGAGTGTGAGGAGGAGGACAGAATGAGGTAGGAGAGGAAGATGAGGAGGAGGAGGAGGAGGAGGAGAGTGAGAGAGTGGAGAGGTTGTACGGGTCCCCTGCTCTTTAAAATATTTTCTAATTAGGGTTTGAGTAGATCAGCTGTGCTGCAGTCTCAGCGGTGAAGTCTGGGCTAATTAACACAGTGTGATGTCTGAGACGTGGGCGGCAGAGGGGGGGGGGTGGGGGTGCTTCTGGGGGGAGGGCACATTAGGGGTAATTAATTGTTTTTATTTCAACTCATTTTCTTCACCTCTGGGACCCGATTCTTCGGAAAACAGATATCATCTGTGTGTGTGTGAGAGAGAGACACCGTGCAGAGCTGCAGCTACCGGAGACAAAACAATTAGCTGGCAAAATTAATGACGTCTGTTACGAAAAGCGGTCTGTGTGGGTTTTGCCGTTGACGTGTTGTTTACCTAAACGGTGCATACGTGTGCTCCTTCACCAGATTGCCGTCGGCCTGCGGAAGCGGCAGGGGCGCTGCTGCTGCTGCTGCGGATTTCAGGTGATCGGGGCTCCACCGTTATGAACAGGGGCTTTTCCCAAACCTGTCCGTGAGCGTTTCAGTGAAGGAGTGAAAGTGAAAGTGAAAAAGTGAAAGTGACAACCCTTGTCATTGCGAGGTCACGGCACAGCACACATGAACCACAACGAAATTGGACCTCTGCATTTAACCCATGCACACTCAAACCCGTGCAGCAGTGGGCAGCTATTGAAAGCGCCCGGGGAGCAGTGATGGGGACGGTACCTTGCTCAAGGGTACCTCAGGGAAACCTATTGGGAAGGGGTTTGAACCCCCGATCCTCCGATCATGCGGCTAACGCCCTAACCGCTAGGCCACCGCTGCCCCTAGCGGAGTGAGCCGTGGATCAGTCGTTTAAAGAACTAGAGTAAACGGCCCAGATCACGCAGTGGTAGACCCGGGACCGTGACCGAATTATACACACGGGTTTACTAAAGACACGCTATATCTAGGACAGCTCCTCTTTTCACCAGAGGGGGCGCTAGTAGGGAATAAAGAAAGGACAATAGTTTATTGGCTGTTTTGAGGAAAATTGCACGGACCACCTGAATATTGCTAATATCGGTTATCAAATTAAACACACGTTCTATCTCACACAGTGTGTGTGTGTGTGTGTGTGTGTGTGTGTGTGTGTGTGTGTGTGTGTGCGTGCATACAAGGGAGAAGTTAAATATACAGACCCAAATTTCCTGTGGGGATTAATAAAGTCACCAAGACAGACAAAAGTAAGCGTTCTCTTAAGCTTGGATAGGCTTTGATTCAGGACTCTATACAGGAAACACACACACACACACACACACACCCCATAGTAATTGTTCAGATACTGCTCTGTTGGGCCCTTGTGAAAAATATATATTTAAACATTTTCCCCCAAATGGGCTAACGCCTGTGTTTTGAGACTCATTTGCTAGTAAATGGATTGTTTCACTGCTGCAGCAAAGACAAACAATACAGAAGTATTTTACTCTTTACAATCAGGTTTTGGTCTAAAACCTACTTTTTAAATCTGTCGATGGATTTGTGTGCAGAGAAAACCAAGTTGACGCTTTAGATTTGCCACATATTCACCGCCAGTGAAATAAAAAAACGACCCACGTTTTTAGATTTGTAGACTGAGTTTCTCTAAAAATTAAATTAACACACAAATTTACTTGAATTTAATGAATTAGGAATTTACTTTGACTCTGTAATTGAATGTTGAATGAAGCTGATACCTCTCTATCGCAGTTCACCCTTTAATGTTGAAGAACAGACTGGGACGTCCCGCGCAGTAATCCCCAGTGCTCCCTAGAAAGAGTTCTGAAGCGTCACTGGAAGAGCTGATTGGTGGAGGCATCACAGAGGCGCTTGTGTTCCCAGGCCTTGCAGACGGCTGTCTGTTAGATGGTGGTATTTTGACGGACAGTAAGGGGCAGTTGTTGTACCCCCCCCCCCCTGCCCCCGGCGCTGTGTAATCTGCTTTGTAAGGCGCTGCGGAGTCTGTTGCCCCGCTGCAGCAGAAAGCGAGATCAGTGTCAGCGGAGAAAACGCTTGTAGAGGGAGATTATTCCGAGGATGAATCAGGGCAGCGCCTCTCGCCCCAAGCCAGGCTTCCCTTCCCGCGGTGGAGGATGGAGTCGTCAGGGTTTCCTTCTCATGTCACGATTGTCATTACCGACAGAGGTTATGGCATTTAACGTCAGGGGGACGTTTTAACTGCCCGCCTTCATTTGCGGGACTGTCCAGGAGGTTTGGTGGATGGAGAGGAGTGGAAATTTTATTACTTTTAGCCATATTTTGAAATATCAATGAAACAGTGACCTCATTTTTAATAATTTTTTCCTTTTTTAAGAAGGGATCAATCCATTTTTATTGCTTTCTGATCGCTATACATCCCGTGTGTTTAAACCTGACTTTTTCTAATAGTTTGAGTATTTTTTTTTTTCTTTCTTCCCCACTTTCTGGTTCCTATTCTGGGTGTTTCTAAACCAGACTTTTCAGATTATTTGAGTGTCATCCAATCGCTGAAAGGGCAGGCTGATAAGGTGTGATATTTTGCTTTGGGGCAGCAGCAGCATTCCTGTCCCTGCCTCGTTATTTACACCACCCAGATCTGCCTGAATGCAACATACGAGTCTCTGATTCAGTCAAGAGAAGGAAAGAAGAAAAGCTGATCTTACACGCTGTGTTTTGAGGGTGTGTTTACAGCCGATGTTTCAGGGGTTGTGTGTGTTGTTTCTATAGGAACATTTATGAGGTTTCACATTCTTTTAGAGGTGTGTGTGTGTGTGAGAGAGATGTGGAGGCGGAGGCAGGAGAACAGGTACTGTTTCCTGTAGACCCTGTTATCCTGGGAAGAAGTGTTTGTGTGTGTGTGTGTGTGTGTTCGCGCAGACGCTAGGTCAGACGCAAGTGAGATGGATGCTGTTCTGCTAAAGGTTGTCCATGGCAGTGAGGCTCAGTGAGCTGTGAAATGGAAAAGGTCATGGAGCTCAGGATGGGCTTTACCTCCCAGAGCTTCAGCACACAGCGCCGGACCATCCGCCAGATCATGTTCCTCTAATTGCATTTGCACCCCTAATCTGCTAAACTATTGGCAGATTGCTCATTTAGCTTTCAGACGAAATGTCAGCGTTGCCGTGTGAGTGTGTGCACGCTTGTCTGCATGTGGAGCAATTACCTATTAGCCCTTTTTCAGAAATCACTGGCTCAGATTTAAGGAACCAAACACTTCTGTCCCAAAAAGGGTTTCAATTCTCAGCCTTATTTAGGGGCTTTATTCATCGCCTCGCCAGATTTAAGTAAGTAGTGTTTAAGCCTAATTAGTAAACACTTGGAGGTTATAACAAGCTCGAGTTTTAACATGTACATGAAGAGAAAACCCGTCGTCTTACAGCCCAAAATGCATAAACCAGCTGGAGAAAGTGTAGACCATCTACTTCTTCACATTCCATTCGTGAATTTGTTGCAAGGTTTAGCTAATCAAAGGCCCGAGTTTATGTATTCTAGAAGTGTGCCTACCTGTATAAAAACAGAATGCGATGCGGTTTCCTGTTCTGGAGCACTCAGCTGTGTCCACATTATACCAAGAGACACGAAAGGACATGAGCCTTGACCTCAGAGAAGTAACTGTTGCTGCCCATCAGTTTGTCTGGCTGTCTGTAAACACACTGAAATCCTCTGTCCTCTAGTGTGGACTGTCTACAAGTGGAGAACTTTCAAGACAATTGACTTCCCAGGAGGTCATAAAACGCATAAGCCAAGTCACATGACTTCAGCAGCCTGTAATTCCACGTTTTCTGGAAGGGTGGTTAGGAAAGTTGGCCCGGTCTCCAAACTGAAAGCAGGGTTTTCACAATTGAATGTAAACTTTTTCTAATTCCTCGTCCTTCTTCAGTGAGAGACCGTATAAGGAGAGCTTTCAAGAGTCGACGGTCTTTAAAGGAGTGGCCGTCCTAGTAAATTCAGTGTGTTTATAGAGAAACCCGTGAGCTAAATTAAAATCTCCTGTAATTCCATGATGCAGGGAAGGGTGGCTAGTTAATGCTGCTTTCCTTCAAAAATGAAAAGATGTTTTTTTCAAAATTGAGTCAGAACAAAAAAAAAAGTTCTGGTAGAATATCCTGTGAGAACGGATGGGATGAAATCGGGGGTGCTTGGTCATCTTGTTGGCTCAGCTGACTCAGCATTGCTCTCAAGCGCAGGTATCTGTAAGCTGATGAATTTAGCAGGTAATGTTCATATGTGCTGAGATGTTCACTGACATTGCTATAGCTGCACTTTGAGAAGATGGAGTGGTCGATGCTCTGATGGAGCATGCTGTAGTTTTTCCCAGCTTGGAAGGGCTTTGTGATGGAGATTTGATGAAGTGAAAGACCATAGGAGTTCATGTACAAAGTGACTGATGACTGGATGGAAGGCTTTTCAGCAGAAGAGGTGCTTTTAAAGACTGCCGAGCAGCTCTCCAAAGGTCAGCCCAGGTCTGTAGAGCATCTTCGCTGGATGTCCCACAGCTGGATGCTGTTCTGTCAGTGATGGAACAGCAGTCACAGCAGAGACTCAGCAGCTCAATCCAGCTTCTAGTACTGGCCTAAAGTATCTGGAACACTGCCTAAAACAGTCTTGTCCAGGTTACCAGAACTGGCTTTTGCACATTTGCAACAGGAGCTCAGAGATGTTCTTGGGCATCTCTGAGCTCTGGCCTAGTGGTTAGGGAGCCACATGATCAGAAGACTGTGGGTTCAAACCCCTTCCCAGTAGGTTACCCTGAGGTACCGTCCCCGTCACTGCTTCCCGGGCCGCTTTCATAGTTTGCATGGGTTAAATGCAGAGGTCCAATTTCATTGTGGTTCACTGTGTGCTGTGACCTCGCAATGACAAGAATAGTCACTTTCACTTTTTTCACTTTCTTCCTTCAGTTCTTAGCTTTTGGTTTTGGGAAACTCCTGACTGGAACAGGGAACAATTTCGTCTTTTAAGCCCTCTCATTGCTAGTATTAGTTTGTGCTTATTCTTAGCAATCCATTCTCTTACTTTTCACACCCTGAAGACTTAAAAGGATAAATTTCCAAATCAAGTGTGACCCAGGTGCCACGCTAAAACTGCGAGCATTTTCAGTACTGGTTGGATGGTGATTGATGTCTCACTTCCTCGCTTCACACCCAGTCTGTCTCCCCAGCTCTACGCTACTATCCAGAAAAGAAACCCGACTAAGTGTGTGTGTGTGTGTGTGTGTGTGGACAGTAGAAGGTTCTCTGGTATGGAATGGTCAACCCCAGAGAATTTGTTGTGCGAGTGTTGATTATTCAGTGCGCTTTGTGTTAAAAGGTATTTGCAGATTGTTGCATTCGGGACTCAAGCCAACACCCTGTAATCATGAGGGACTGAGACGCAGCGACCGAGGCTGCTGACGAAAGGTTTTTTCAGTTCAAGGTCCAGCTTTTTTTGAGGCATTTCACATTCTCCAGTTTTAAAGTGCTGAAACTGCGGCGATTCATGTTTTGCATGAGTTGTTTTTTTTGTGTTCATTCAATCGTCCGTTCACTGGTTTCTGTTCTCTTTAAGATGCCACAGTGGTCGTATTCTTTCAGTTTATCTGGCCAAAGTGCAAAGATTAAAAAATCCAATAAGGGCCTTTAAAACAGTCAATACCTTTGTCTGTTTTTACTCGAGAATTTTGGACATCTGTTTTTTTTCTCATGTCAGACACCTCTTTCAGTTCACTTTTCATGTGATATATTTCTACTGCCGGGGGGTGCCACAACGGTTCATTCTTCTCCATTTCTTCCTGTGCTCTGCATCTTCCTCTTTCTCTTCCTTTTTCACATCCATAAACCTCCTGTTTGTCCTTCTTCTCCTGACAGCTCCATCCTCAACATGCTTCTCCTGATATACTCCTCATCTCTCTGCTGCACATGTCCAGTATCGCTTCTCCGACATCTCCACACGGTCCAACCTGATCCGTCCGTCTAATACACTCATTCGTAACCCTGTCCATCCTTGTTTCTCCCGATGCAAGTCTCAGCATCTTTATTAACGTGCCTTTATTGCAGTATTACACGACTTTAGGTCTCCTATTAGAAAATGAAAGAAACGAAGGAAATGCTTTGGGTTTTATCGTGGCCAGGATGCCTCAAGCAGTCCGGTGAGTTGTTTTAATATTTGTAAGTCACTGAACAGCTCTTCTTTTGTGTGTGTTTGTGTTTTGCAGTATTGTGCGTATTGTAAGCGCCTTGGAGCATCCATTAAGTGCTGTGAGGAGGGCTGTAGCCGCTCCTATCATTACCCCTGCGCTGCTGCTGCTGGGACCTTCCAAGACATCAGGAGATACAGCCTGCTCTGCCCAGACCACGTCCAGCTCGCTCTCACACGATGTGAGGCATTCTCACACACACACACACACACACACACACACACACACACACGATTGGATGAGCCTTTTGGTTGGTTTCCGTGTTTTCCACACGTAAATAATAGAGTCGTCACAGTGGTATCAGTGGGTGTCCGATCTCAAGAGACAAAGTTGGTTTGGATACCGGAGGACAGAAAAGAGCAAATCCAGTCCTGAGCGATACTGAAACACCCTCACGCTGCGTGACGTCATGCGAGTTGCTTCCTGTGGCCGGGGGTCCAGCGGAGCATGATTGACCTCTGTTTCAGGATAGGATGCTCTTAACCGTCCCGCGCAGATTTCTTCGCTGCACTGTCCAGCGGGCGTGTGCCTGAGCTGACGTAACAGTTTTTAGTTTTCTCCTCCAAGGACATAAACTGTCCTCTGATGTGGTTCCGTTTTAAACAGATGGAAATCATTTCCGATAATTGGGATTATACAGGATAACTGAGAATCCTCCAGTCGTTAGGTTTCAGATCGTTAGAAATATTCATGAATGAAAGTCTCTGATGCTTTCTGGATAAGATCAGATAAGTCTGATTAGCTGGAAGATGGGCAGCACTGAGTGATATTTTTCTGCTTGCCCATGCCAGTGTAATATATGGAAGATATATATTTTTACTTGTCATCTTTCCTGTAAGCAAGATCCTCTGTAGACGATCCGTGGATGCACGTACACTACCACAGAACATGGATTTATTAATTTGTTATTACAGAAACATGGGGCTGATAATGCTTTAAGTAACTAAATAATCAGATGAAATGGTTAATTGTGCTAATTTGCATGGAAAATAATTGCCAGGTTACTGTATTTCAGAATAAATACGCGTTGCTGACTTGCTGTTTTGTCTGTCCGACCCTCTGTAAACAAGAAAGAATTTTCTTTTTCTCTTCCCGTCAAAAATGAGGGTAGCCATACATTAATCCTGCATTCAAAGAGGTTAAGCACCAGAGGAATGTGTGAATATAGGAGTGTGGGTTTACACTCGTTTATGGCTCGCTCTCTCTCCCTCTCTCTCCCTCCCAGATAAAGATGAAGTGAACTGTCTGTTGTGTGACAGCCCAGGGGACCTGCAGGACCAGCTCTTCTGCACCTCCTGCGGTCAGCACTACCACGGGGCCTGTCTGGACGTTACAGTCACTCCGTTAAAGAGGGCAGGCTGGCAGTGTCCCGAGTGCAAAGTCTGTCTCACATGCAAGTAAGTGTGTGTCCCCTCTGTCTGAGCTCATGCACATTACAGTCAAGTTTAGAAAGAAGACCTTCAGCTTTCATTTGTGCTTTTTCATACTTTTCCATTCCTTCAGGCTACCGTGGACCGCTCTGTAATAACTGTAATGCACTCTGGACTCCTGAGATGTTGTAAGCTTTGGATGTGAATATAGATTTGACTATAACAACCCAAAATGGTGGGATCGCCTGAGGATGTTCGCCTGATTTTTATTGGTAGCAAATACAACTATTTATTTATTCTTTTTGCAGCTTTGTGGGGAAAACATAAAAAACTCAGTTCAGGCTAATTAAGTGCATATTTTAGATCATATAGAGGAGAACATATCAGCGGAGGGTGAAAAATACTCTATCAGCGCGATGGAGACAGTCTCGAACAGCGCCTGACTGACAGATCAGTGTTGTGGGATGAACCCTCGTCATGACTCATTTTTAATGATGTTTAGATGATGCCTAGCTGACGGTGTCTTTTTTTTTTTTATTTTTATTTTTTTATCTTAAATTCTTAGTAAACTCCTTGTTTGAAGAGGCGTACCGTTGGCATAGACGGCCCCATGTGATCACCCAGTGGGGCAGCAGTAACTTTAACCTGATAAAACATGCATGCGCGTCCTATTAGCATGTGGTTCACACTAATGACAGATGTAGGTCACCCAGGATCTGAGCATGAAGTGCACAAATATAGAAATTCTCTGCTGGTACCCTCACCTTTGTGTGTTTTTTCTTTTTTTTTTTTTTTCTTTTCTGCCTCACCTTCATTGTTTTTTATTTGGTTCTATTTGGTGATGTTTTTCGCTACCTTTTCTTCACCCACAGATTTTGAAACTTGCTATTTTTAGCCATCTCGTTAACCAGGTTCTCGCTGCTCTCTTAACTTCAAGACCAGGAGTTTGAATCTCACTTTTCTTTTTTCTCACAAGCTCCAGAATTGCTTTAATTTGGAGGCCTGATCAGTGAGCACTCACTCGCGTTGTCTCATGGACATTTGCCATCAGTCTGACCGTCCTCTCAGACAATCCTAGGGCAGGGGTGCAGGACTTTCCTAAAACAGGCGAGGAGGCGAAGAACCCTGCAGTCCTCTGACCCTTTAGTTTCTCATCCCTGGTTCACTTTCCTACACCCTGACTAATTTTCTTTTTAAAAACAAACATTATTATATTATTTGCCGTTGTTCTCCACCATGGTGCAGTGGGTCGCTGCTGCTCTCTGAACTCAGGATTTGAATCGCGCTCTGCCAATTAAGCAGTTTTTCCTTTTTTTTTTTTTTTTTTTTTTTTTTTTTTTAAACTCTGAAATTGTCTGATTCAGATGCCTGTGCTTAGAGTTAGCAGACTCTGCTGCGCTCACTTTTACATTTTCTTGTGGGACAGCAGTTACTGTAACTACTGTATACTTTTAAAAGTGATTTGCATTCATATCATCAAATCTCGCATTTGTTTGTTTGGGTGTTACGGTACTCCAACTACAGTGTCATGTGCCAAGCAGACAATCTGCAAATGGCCGATGGCAGGATAAGAACAGGTTGTGAAACTGAATGATGCAGAAATGAGAATTGAGACCTGTTTGAAGTCATTTGTGGGGGTATCTGCATACGTTCATGTGTGCATTTTAACCGGGGAGTGGAAATCGGGGAAGGAGGGCGGTGTTATCAAGTCAAGCAGGTTTTTATTGTCATTTCACCCATATACACAGCACATAATGAAACAATATAACGTTCCTCCAGGACCCCGGTGCTACACAAGACGACACGGCAAACAAGTGCAGACAACAACAGACGGTACATTCAGTACAGAGAGCCGCAGTGTTACGGAACAAAGCAGCACATGTTGGCAGAGTGATTGATAGAGCAGCAATGTTGTGGTTAAAGTGCGGAGTGCAAAAAAATAAATAATAAGTAATAGTAGCGATAAGGTGATTAACAGTTCAAAAGTCTGAAGGCCAGGGGGAAGAAACTGTTTCCCATCCTGGAAGTGGAGGCCCGTATGCTGCGGAACCTTTTCCCGGATGGCAGGAGGGAGAAGAGAGTGTGGGATGGGTGAGTGGGATCGTCCACGATGCTGGTTGCTTTGCGGATGCAGTGAGTGGTGAAAATGTCCTGTACAGAGGGCAGAGAGACCCCGATGATCTTCTCAGCAGTTCTCGTTACCCGTTGTAGGGACTTGTGGTCTGAGACGTTGCAGCTCCCGTACCAGGCAGTAATGCAGCTGCTCAGGATGCTCTCGATGGTTCCTCTGTAGAAGATGGTGAGGATGGGTGGTGGAAGATGGGCTCTCCTTATAGAAAGATTATTACCTTCAAATGTACAGACAGCAGAACTAGGAGTGTTACTTAATCTGGACGGACAGGAATATCCCAAGCATTAGAAGCTTCAGACCAGTGCTCCTCATTTTGATGGATCGTTTTGTGATTAGACACGTTTTTGGATATTATATACTATAATGCGTGTTTGAAGATCTGTAAACAAACTGCAGCGATGGTTGTTGAACCATTCACAGGATACCGAACCACGCGAGTGTGAACGCTCCTGCAGAAATTAAATTCACCGTATGGAGTAAAGCAAGTAAAGCGCAGACCTACTCGAATCTTTCATTAGTTACTGTGCTATTTGCTCTTTAATGGACCAAAGTGACATTTTGAAAAGATAAAAATCTCTTCCCTCTTTGGATAACATGATGATAATGAAGTTTGCATCAAAAATGTGTGAGTCATGTCCTATCCTGCACTTAGCGGCCTTCAGTTTAACAGTCAGTAGGTTTATATTCTCTTTATAGTTTATTTAATGCCGTTAAGCGCGCCATTAAATACGGGCCGTGATTAAATGGGTCGATTCGTGTGGTGCATAATCAAATTTCAATTCCTGAAATGAAAGTCCCTCACGTGGAGCTCTTAACTCTTCTGCGATCATTCTAACAAAAGTTTCTTTTCCTCGATCGGCCCTCGTTTTCCAGTTCTCGAGGTCTGTTTGCCGTAGGAGCTCATTGTTCCGTCTTGCGTTCTTGCCGCGCAGTTCGGCTGCCTCGGTGAAGAGATGGATCCAAATTGATTTCTATTTTAGTCCTAACTATCCCTCTCCGCTCTGAGGAGGAGAAAGGGTGAATAAAATGCATCCGTGGGGGGAGGTAGGTAGGGCCATGCTGCAGGGGAAAATGGTTTTAATGGCTCTCCGCAGCTGTAAATATCACATGACGTTCTCATTTAGCCTGTATTTGCATCGGATTGAGAAATATATGCTTGGGATTTGATAAATGCCCGGGCTCTCTCCATCCCGAAACATCACCCTCTACCAACCCCCCACTGTAACTCCTGGCCCTATAAATCTCACATTTTGCGAAGCCCCTGGATAGATTTATCGCCCAGGCAGGTTCGGAGTAGGAACTGCAGCTGCCAGAGTGCCGTTTCTCACGGGTCGGGTTTAATGGTGCGGTTTGTTTGGCTTCTCCAAATGGCAAAATATCAGCCGAACTGTGCCGTCGGCGCGCGCCGAAGCAGTCATGTGGAGCCTGCAGATGGTGGTCCCTGGGTAGAGCACAGCGGCTAATTCAATTAGACAAACAGCAAAATGCTGCTGCGCGTCATTATTACAGTGGATAATTGATTGGGATGAATTCAGAGTGGAGTGCGCCTCTCAGCTTGCCGCCGATCTGCGCTTTGTGCCCCTCCCCCCGCCGTTTTAAAGCGCTCCGAGCTCATCATGTGAACGATTTCATCATGTTTTTTTGTTGTCGTTTTGTTTCCTCCCTGTTTTTCAGAAACCCTGGGGAAGACAGCAAGATGCTGGTGTGTGACATGTGCGATAAAGGCTATCACACGTTCTGCCTGCAGCCCGTAATGGACTCCATACCCACCAGTGGCTGGAGGTGTAAGGTAACGAGCCATCCTGAAGCACACACACCACCCAGTGAAGCTCTGACCTCACAGCACATCTGGTTTATCGCGGAAGTGTTTACAGCATCATGAGAGCTCACATCCGGGTTATTTTTTACTGAATATGCAGAGGAGGAGGAATTTACCAAGTAGTGAAATGTAGACCCACAGAGGCTTCCGTTCTCGAAACAGAATTCCACAAAGCCAAGGCCCAAGTTTGAAAGAATTGAAATTGCAGGTGCTGAAAACTGAAACGACGTATAAAGTGGCCCTTTCTAAGAATTTTCAAAACGTTTTTATTTATTATTAAAGCTGCACTACATGTCATGAAAGCCAGCTTATACTCACTTGTTCATGAAAAATAGATCAAAAAGCTAAATATGATTACATTTCGTGTTTCCATTCTTGCTTATGTGCCTCCTCCTGCTGCTATGAATCATCCTTTCTTTAAAGAAATACACATTTACACAAGCAGCTACCCACACACACCTCAGCTGCCGTCTACAAATGCTGAGGAAGAGACTTCTGAGTGAATCCTGTTTGCACAAGGAAGAGGAAAGTCAATGGTTTAGTAAATAAAAGGGTGGACTTTTGAACGGTAATGTCCTTTGAGCAGGTTTCCAGTCAGGCAGGTTAGATACTGCTATGCCTGGTTATGGTTGCTTAGCTACAACTGGACAATTTCCACTTGGTGAGGGGGGAGGGGTGATTACCACCTTCAAAATGGCACTTTTTCCACCCGGGAGCCACTGCGCTGGACGCTCAGTCATTTTCAGAGTCGGGGGGTCGTGCTGGGTCGTGCAGGGTGACTGTTTTCCCACGTGTGAAGACCGTGAGGAAACCGAGCTGAAAAGCGCTAAGCGCTCACCCTTCTTGGTGAAACACTGTCGACCCGGAATGTGCAGCAAGGCTGGCAATGCCTTCTATCCTCTCGTCACCTCCCCTCTCTTCCCTTACACACCCCCCCCCCACCCTCCATCCTCTTCTCCACCGCCCCCTCGGCATCACCAGGCTGTTTTTAGCCGCCGGTGGAAAATAGCTTTTGTGCTTTTAGTCCCTTTTTTGTTGCAGCTCTCTGGCAGAGATGGGGAGAGAAAGAGGGCGAGAGAGAGAGTGGCGTATAAAGGGATGGAAATGAAGCGAGTTGGAGAGAGCAGGGAGATGGAGAGAGAGAGAGAGAGAGAGAGAGAGAGTAGCTGTGTTTGTTGTCTCGCCGTGTTGTGGACTGTGCGAGGACGCTCTCACTGCTTTCATCTCTGCAGTGAGCTTGTGAACGGATGCTGTGTGGCGTTTGGACTATCTTCAGCCAGAACCTGCAGCTCCGGTTCGGCCTGGATGTGCCTCCAGAAGTCTTACCGAAGTCCTTTCGCATCTTTCCCCACACAGTCGATGAGTTTATGTCCGCTTTGCGTTTGAGAGGTCAAAAGGGGTTTCACTGACACTTTCATTTTCCTGGTGACGATTTTACTGCAGTTCAACACATTACTCGTAGCATCGTGACATAATTGAGATGTTAAAATGAAAATGAGTTGCGCACAACAGCATGTTGATATTTTTTTACAGACTGATCCTCTGACAGCATTAATAAATGAAGAAAACATTTCAGTGAAATTAATTGTGCACAAGAACCCTGCTCTACCATCCACTTTAGATGTGAACCGTTATAATTCAAACATTGTAGTCTTAAAGCCTGCAGGCTATTGTATCTTAAGAAGCGTTTAATATCTCTCCTAGTGTGTTTTCTTTTATAATATGGATTTTCTTCATTTGTTATAAAGTAGTTAGAAGCTACATGTCCCCCTAAAACCTCCTATGTTGTAATGCAGCCTGTTTGAAAGCCTTAATCTGCATAAGAACATTTTAGAGAGCATTTTTTAGTGTCAGCTGGAGATGAGGAGTATATCGGGAGCTGCCAGGAAAGAGGAGAAGAGGAAGGACAAAGAGGAGGTTTATGGATGTGGTGAGGAAGATGCAGGACAGGAAGACATGGAGACAGATGATCCGCTGTAACAACGGGAGCAGCAGAAAGATGATTATTGTGCTTAAATCTACATGCATGTAAAATTTAATTGACTTGACGTTGTTGACCAAGAGTTTTTGATGAATCGGGGCTTTACAAATAAAACACTCTGCGTGAAAATGTACGGATGTACAGATTTGGTTAAATACGTCGCTTGCCGACGTGACTAAGCGGCACCCGAACCTAATCCCAGTGCAGTACTTGGTCCGTATCCGGCTGCCTTTATGTAGAATATGCAATGCGAGTGTAGAGACGGAGCTCATGCTGGTACTTCTCCAAGATTCCTGACCCCCTTGACTCTTCATCGGCAGATGCTCCCTTTCCCTGTGGCGATGAGGAGGCGTTGATTAATAATCTCGTCGCCCTCTTTAGGAGGAACAGATCAAAGCCTTCGTGCGCGAGTATTAAAGTGGAAAGAGAAGTCTGGCAGCGTAGGCCAAGCCGTCAGTCCCGAGGTTTTCGCAGTCTGGCACCGGGACAGACGAGTGCAGGAAATGGGAGCTGAAGGAGGAGGTAGGAGTGGGCAATATGATAATACGCTTTCGTGATCACGGTTAATTACTTCATGATTAGTCTCAGGGGGATAGACCTGGTCTCATAACAAGGATGTGTTTTCAGGGACAACTTGTTCAAATTTTGAAGCTTAATCTGCTGCAAACGAGGACGTCCCCTCCACTGAAGCACACTGAACTCCTTTACTCCGTGCTCGTCTGCTGGACAGTCATGAGCAAATATCAAAGCAGAACAAACCGTCCTGCACAGGAGAAGGACAGGCTAATTGTTCGTTAGGAAGTCTAATTCAAAGGCACTGGGTTTGTTCCCACCTTCATTTAGCTCAAAGTTCCTCATGGCTTTGTCCAACTGCCCTCATTGTGGATTCATTTCTGTTCCTCCTTCGTGATGATCTTCTCTGGCCAGCGGGTTATCGGCAGTACTTGAACTGAGCTGAATTATTATAGTTTTATAATAGGCTTTATAATCAAGATGTAGCTGTCACCGGAGGAGGTTGTAATGTGTCTGTTAACGAAGTAAAAGAGGCAGTGCTGGTCTGTGAGCCCATTAAATGCATTTCATGTCCATTTCGGGGGGAAAAAAAAAGAAAAACCTCCGTCTGTCTTGAACTTCTCACTGCACTTCTCTCATGATTTCCAGCGATGCTCCGTTTCATCCTCAAGGTTTCAGTCAAATGTCTCCATCCGTATCCATATACGTATTTAATGTCAAAAAACAAACGTCTTAACAATCGACAACGCGAGAGAGGTAACTTGCCCACTTGCCCCAGACCCGACACGTGGAGTAAAAGGTGAAAAACACCAAGGAGAAGAAAGAAAAATCGCTTTTAAAGATAAATCGGTACTATTTAAGTCGGTGGAGTTGAACTCAAAAGGTGGGTGAACAAGAAGTTCGGCTTTAAGGAAGAAGAAGCTTCCAAAACAAAGCGTACGCGGTCATGAAAATGTGGATGTTAGATGTTGGATTTCTTTAGTAGGAGGTGATTAAGGGTCTGTGATGTAGGACCGTGTCAGGCCGCTTTGATTGCAGGCTCTGATTAGCAGCTGTCAGGGGGCTTTTCCTGTAATGAATCCCCTCCCAGACGGTGCACGCGGCTCTGTGTTCAGAGAAAATGAGAAAACACCCGGCGCTGCTAGAGCTAATTGAGTTATCTGGGCTTTTAGCAGCGCACAGTCCTCAGCTCTGCCTGAAAGGAGGTGAAAAAATGGTGTTGAATACGAGGTGGTTTCTCTCTCTCTCTCTCTCTCTCTCTCTCTCTCTCTCTCTCTCTCTCTCTCTCTCTGAGTAGAGTGATAGTCACATAGTTCTTATCTTTCCTTATGCTTTCACTCTCTCCATGTTGTCCTTTCTTCCTACATTCTCTCTTGCTCTTTTTCTGGCTTTAGGCTCTGCCCCCCCATCTCTGTTTTACTTTCTCTTTCAGTGTCACACTCTTTCTCTTTGGCTTTCTTTGAATAGATTTTTGTCTTCACATATCTCTCTTCTTTCCTTTTGCCATTAGCGCGCTCTCTCTCTCTCTCTCTCTCTCTCTCTCTCTCTCTCTCTCTCTCTCCTCTCTCTCTCTCTCTCTCTCTCTCTCTCTCTCTCTCTCTCTCTCCTTTTCACAGGCTGTATGGAGACAGTGATAAATTCAGCAGAGAGGCTGTGAGTGCTGGAGTGGCTCCGGGGCTGAAGGACATGGGACATGGGGACAGTAAAGTGGGGCCGGTGCCAGATTGTCATCAAACCACCCTTCACGAATGAGCCTCCATTCGGATTTCTCAACCAGTGATGAAATTTACAGCTCCGTGATCAAATCCCGAGCTGCCGTTAAGTGCCCAGCGATCATGATGGTGGTGATTTTGAGGATTCACTGTAAAATTAAATCTGGATTGATTTTAGAGTTTCCGAATCTGGGGAGTATTAGACCTGAGCTCTTTGGTGAACGTATCTCAATTCCATGCTAGAATTGATTTACATTTTTTTGTTTTACACATTCCACGTTCTAAATCTCGTCATCGAGGAAGTTTCCCACGTTTTCCAAGTAGTTCCTGTTTCAACACACAATAAAATCACACCCCTGTTCATCACCAGGGCAACCCATACCTTGATTGAAAATATGTATGTGTATATATTGCTCATGTATAGCTCTTATATATGGATGTCCTCGTTCTTTATATTTTTTCTTTTTTATATATTTTTCTACATTCTGTCTTTCTGCCTTTCTTGATAAAGAGCCCTGTAACACCCGAATTTCCCATTCGTGGGATAATAAAAGATTATTCTATTCTATTCTATTCTATTCTATTGATTGTCACATCAGTTGAATTCAGTAACGTGTGTGAATTAAAGAGAACTTTTAGCTTTGAAATCAGATTTACATGCATCTTCAAATCTAGTCAAGACTTGTTGGCTCTCTGAAGTTTGTAGATGGAGTTGAGTAGTGAGAAGAGCTTAAACTAGTCAATTATCATCCTGTAAATCTCATGCAAATCATCACCCACTGTATTGTATGCATAAAAACACACAAGCGGTTATTTTGGAGCAAAATTTTAAGATAATACTGTCCGTGTGTCTTGTTCCCGCAGAACTGTCGTACGTGTGCTCAGTGTGGTGCTCGAGCTACTGGTCAGTCGGCCTCTAACAGCCTGCTGTGTGAGTGTTGCCAACAGCAACAAGACCCCGTCCTATTCTGCCACGTTTGTGGGAGAGGCCAGGACGATGAAGCACCCAAGGACACACTTACCTGCAACTCCTGCAAGAGGTAAGGATTACGGGAACTGAGGTTTTTCAGATACTGTGGGACAGAAATAATGCAAACGGCACTCCTGTGATGATCCGCAGCTTAAGGGTGACTGTAAAATGTAATGTATGTAAATGTATTGATTTGTAAACAGTTAAAGGGTAAAACCAGGTATATCCAGTTTGAAGTTATTATTAAATCTGCCAAAAGATCAGTCAGGTGGTAAACAGTAGTGTCCACATGTCCATTCAAAAGATGTTCAATGATTATAGAGGTTTTAAAAGATCTCATTGGTGCAAGTTCTCACTGAACCACCACGGGTGGAGGTGGTCTAGTGGAGGGGTACTTGCTTATGGACCTATGGCTCAAGAGAATCCCACCTCTGGCACCACCACCACTGGGTCCCTGAGCAAGACCCTGAACCCTGAGTGTCTCCAGGGGGACTGTCCCTGTAATTAGGACATGGAAGTCGCTCTGGATAAGAGCGTCTGCTAAATGCCGTAAATTTAAATGTGTAACTTCACTGGACATTTTTGCTATCCCCAGCCTGGATAAATGGGGAGGGTTTCGTCAGGAAGGAGGGTTTTCGCCCTCGTCGAGGCCCGGGTTAACAACGACCGCCACCAGTGCTGTTAGCCTACAGGGTGCAGGTGGAAATTGTGCTACTGTTGGCCAAAGGAGAAGAAGAAGAGGAGGAAGGCATGTTTGGAGTCATGTATGCTTTGAAGGAGGAAGTCAGGAAGAAACGGTTGATCCGCTGTGGCGATCGTATTGCATCATCAGTCACAGCGTAGTAAAGAAGCTGAAGTGTGGGTTTGTGTTTAGTCAATTCAAACGCATCTTTTATAAACGTGAATGTTGTAACGACGCCGTGGTCAATCCTCCTTTCCGACCACGATGAGAAAGCGATGTAGGTTGAACATGCCGAGTTGAAGTACCTCCACTTGAGCGTATGAAAGCCATCGCCGAGGCGCCGCTTGAGTTTCAACAATAGGGTGCGATTACAGGGGCGTCGTTGGACGCGAGGCATCCTTGGCATTTGTTCGACGAGTGGATTTGACGAACTGCGATTTTCTGATCAGTGGAGGTCAGATGTAATCAGACTCCTGCACTGTCGAGGATGAGCTGGACGGGGAGGGGAGATCACCATGGCGGCCTTTAGCCATGACGACCTTTTGCCCTGCCTCACGCCTGAGTGAATTAAGCATGATTTGTAATCCCTTCTTTGTGACTGACACTGACAAGTCAAAGGTCATGCAGTGTTGTTAACTCCTGGGGTGTTTGGTTACACTAAATTACAATGAAATAATAGACCATGTGGGTGGTGTTTCAGGGCCGGCGGCTGAGGTCATCCCCTCTGAATCCACCTCACCGGGAACATTCCTGGAGAGACGCATCGGCCGGACGGAAACTACCAGTTGATTTTAAGAGTTTTTTGTAAAGAAAAATTGATAGTTTAGATTTTAAACATGCTGTCATAGTTCAATAGCACTGAATCATATCACACTTTCTCCCGGAGTATCACGTTTTCCTTAACTGAAACTACAGAACCTAATATTTAAATATTTCAGCAGGGGGGTGGAGCTTCTCTTTCTTCTGTTTTCTGTATATATACCCTTATAATATACCCTTAAACCAGCAGGTTTTAAAAGAACTGTATTTTTATTTCGAACATTTAGGGTAGGTTTTTAAACTTCTACTGGGTCTGTGAAAGCCCCCGCACAACCCAGTGAACTACGTTTGCGGGTGCAGCCCGTCCTGGCGCACCCTCAGTAAGAAAAGGTGGAGATTAAGCAAAGTTTTTGTGTTTATATCTGCAAATTTGGTCTTAAAGGGCCCATGTTCTTCATTTTCCTTTAACTCTTGTACTAGTATTTGAATTCTTTGAATTTTATTCTCTGCACTAAACGGAACTGGACCAGGCTGGTTTAAAAATAAATAAATAAGTAAATAAAACTCATGTTGGTCAGTGCCGATACCTACGACCCGTAGAACCCTCCTCGTCTTTGGACTCTTCTCTGTGGGCCTTATCCAGATCCTAAGGCAGAGGAGCGTAGATATAAACAAAGCTCAGGTAGTGAGAGAGAAAGACGGTGGTTTAAAAAAAAAAAAAAAAAAAAGAGAAAGGGGGAGGGCAAGATGAGTTTGTGAAGAGAAGGAACGGAGAAGGCTGGAGGTTCCCTGAGGCTTCCCTGCAGCAAGACTCTGTGGAGCGGGCGTCTGGAGAGGGCCGAAGCCAGCTGTGAGCCATCCTTCAAATCCATACGCTTTAATAAACTATTTCCAAGCAGCTCTCACTCTAGGCGACAGGAGACGAGGGGGGTAGGGAGTCGGGGAAGCTAAAAACCTGGCACAATGCATCAGTTAATAGGCGTCTCCCCCTTCGCCCGCAGCAGCCATCTTTCCGAGTGTTTACCAAAGGGCTCGGGAAATTGATGGTTGTCACAGTTGATTTAGCGTTTTGTCCTGTCTCTCTTCTCCCAGATGGGTTCATTCGGCGTGCGAGAGGCAGGAGGGCTCGGACCCCAGCGCACAGGTGCGGGACGGCTACACCTGCAGCGTGTGTAAGCAGGTGGAGACGGACACTCGGGCCCAGGCTGCTCAGGAGGCCACACTCGATGACCTCGAAGCGGTGGAGGGTAAGTTCCTCTCTCTGGAGACTCGGCTGTCGCTGGCTACACAGTTGGTGTTTTCCTTTTCTTTTTTTTTTAATCCTTAATCCTGGTAGCTGATGCCAGAAAGTCCACATCCATGAGACATTATTATTATTATTATTTTTATTATTATGATTATTATTTGGTATTATTATTGATAAGCCAATATGTGGCCAGTTCACACACAGCCTTAATTTGTATGTTTTGAAAATGTTAAAACAGAACAGGATTTTTTGGCCAAGTTTGTTACCATATACACTCAATAAATACACACAGTATACAGTTATATAGACTCAGTGTTTACTTTATATGAACTCACACAGTGTAGATGATTAAATGTTGGCAACAGAAACATGTTATCATCTTGTTTGTAACGAGAGTAGTCTGTTTATGCTCTTTTTTACGGGGTGAACATACTGTGTGAGACTTTCATTACCTCCATCACTTTCATCACCTCTATAAAGTGAGTGTTTGGAGGAAGGACAGCACTGGGCTTCAGGACCAGCAGTGGGAAATAACGCTTTAGAGATGGCTTAGAGAGAGTATTGGAGAAGGTTATGAATCACGTATACAAGATTTTCTTCCTCCTCCTTTCGGCTGCTCCCGTTTAGGGGTCGCCACCGCTTCCATCTCTTCCGGTCCTCTGTGTCTTCCTCAATCAAACCGATCACATGCATGTCCTCTCTCACTACGTCCATAAACCTCCTCTTCTCTTGCATTTCAGCTCCATCTTCAACATCCTCCTCCCAATATACTCCTCGTTTCTCCTCTGGACACGTCCAGACCAGCACAACCTTGCTTTTCCAACTCCAACGTACAAGATTTTCCTCACGTCCCAAATATAGTCATGTATAGCACTGGTAATATTCAGGTTTCATCATGGCATTTTTGTTTTTCGCATTATTTATCTACTCTGCACCAAAAGTGTAGCTCGTGGGGACATGGCTGCCCTCCAAATGGTAAACGTTCTCCTCTTGGTTAAGCATGACATGATGAGTCCAGGAAGGATCCCTAGACTAGATTCCTAAAGCTGCACTCGACTGTAACTTTTAATCACTCTATCACTCTGTAAAACAGAATAAATTAGAGTGTCGGGTTCCATAAATGGGAATTTGGGCGTAAGGTTTGCTCAGTGATAACAGGTGCTCGTTAGCTCCATTAGCAGGGCCTAGGGGCTCCAGCTTCAAACTTAAGAAGCAGCTGATCATCTGGAGTGGAAAGCAGGGTAAACGAGTTTATTTTCTTCATTGATTGATTTCCTTCGTTGTAATAACACATTCGATTAGGATGTTAAGTAGTTTGATCTCCGGCAGGTTTTATAAGATCCTTTTGAAGAGAAAATCCTCCTTCGCTGTTGAGCAATGTGGGAGAGGGGGATGTTAAGTGCTCGGTAGGACAGGCACGTAGACGCACTTCAGGCGGTGGGATTGAGACTGACGGAGATGTAATGTTTTGGCCTCTCTCCTGTCACTGCTGTAATTACAGTGTCTTTGTCGGTTCAGCGGGGGTCCGGAGAGTGTGTGTGAACAGGTCGAGAGAGAGCCCGCTGCCTCACCAGCACGCCCGGTCATCTCCGTAATGGGAATTAGATGCAGGAGCGAATGGCGGTTTTTAGATTTCTGAGCCGTTTAGTACTAGCTGGCGAATATTTGATCAGCCGCCCTCCTGTGTGGGGTGGCAGCGCCATTAGTTTTAGCATAAGAATTGAAATTTCATTTTTAACAAAGCAGGAATGATGGACAGATTCAAGTGGGTCAAATTCAGATTATAGCACCCATCTGAAATCGCCTCCCAAATAATTAGACAGCAGCGGCGTAGTGTTTAGGGATGAGGATCGGATGGTCCCAGACCAGCAGGTTGCCCTGAGGCACCCATAAGCAAGGTACCGTCCCCATCACTGCTGAGGATGCATTTAAGTGAAAAGTGAAAGTGACAACCCTTGTCATTGCGAGGTGAAAGCACAGCAGAAAATGAACCACAACGAAATTGGACCTCTGCTTTTAACCCATGCACACTCAAACACCGTGCAGCAGTGGGCAGCTATTGAAAGCGCCCGGGGAGCAGTGACGGGGACGGTTTGCTCAAGGGTACCTCAGGGCAACCTATTGGGAAGGGGTTCAAACCCCCGATCCTCCGATCATGTGGCCAACGACCTAACCACTAGGCCACCGCTGCCCCTCATTTAGATGATGCATTTCAAATAAATCATTTTTAACTTTGCCCTGCTTTAGCTCGCACTTGTCAGTAAGTGAGGCAGGAAACCCAGATCACACACTTTTTAAATTTATTTAAATCTGTTTTGTGTTTTTTTTTTTGTTTTGTTTTTTTGTTTTTGTTTTGGCTTCTCTGCGCCTTAGTGTCTGGGACAGCTGTGTGTGCCGGTGGTTGTAAATGATTATTAATTGGAAATATCACTCTAGACAACATCGACAATTTGTCAATTAGCTGATGCTGCCGTCCAAAGCGGCATCCATTAGTCGTCCACTGGGACGGTCCCCGTGGAGGCGCTCAGGGTTAAGTGCCTCGGTGAACGACAGCGGCTATCGGCTCACGTTGAACCCATGACTTCTTGAGCCACGGCCAAGTTTTCTGACTGCTCTGCTGCGACAAGCGGCGTTGTTACAAGACAATGCAGCCGTTTGTCTTCATTTGACTAGTCTCCTTTATATCAGCATTGTCCTCATGTCCATTTGGCTTTGTTGTTGAATTTCCTGCTTTAGTTTGCTGTCAGGGTGCACTGTTTTTCAATGCTCAGTGTCTCAGTAAAGGCGGCGTTTATCTCCAGTACTAATGCGTATCAGACATGATCAAAGGAGGGAGAAGACACACAGTAACACTTTGTTTCAAATCAACAAATGTTGGATCAGGTTGACATCTGGGAAAATCGAAGGCCTAAATGAATATCTTGACCTCATTTTTGTCCCTCAGACCCTCTAGAACATTTATGCAACGTGGCGATGTACCTTCCTCCATTGGTCCATGTTCTAGTTCTGATGCCAAGGTGCTTTTCTGTAGGGTCAGACCAGAAGGGCGCCCTGTCGTTGGATCATTTGGGAATGTCCTATAAGAGCTGTCGATTTGGAGACACCGCATGTTCTCCAGACCTCAGAGCTTCGATCAGATGGTTTTAATGTTTTGGCTTATTGTTTTATTTTTAGGTTTAATTTAACCTTAACGATGGTCTTGGCCTGCTTGCCCATCCGGTGGCTCTTGACCCTCTCTGGTGTTCACGGGGAGAAAAGGCATCAATTACTGGCTTCCTGAATTCATAGGCCGGTTGGTGACCCGTCCTCGAGCCCCGACGCTAAAAGCCAATCTTATATTCTTTGCAGCCGTCATTACTGAGACTAATGAAAATGCACCCGTCCTCAGAGCTGATGGCAGGGAGATGAATTGCTGTGTGGACCCACCGTATCCCCCCCCACGTCCCTTCCCACCAGGGTGCGTGCGTGTGTGTGTTTGGTGAGGAGAGATGAGTGTTGGCATGAGTGGGCGGAGATGATGAGGCTTTTTTCTGAGTCTGACTCCCCAGAGAGGAGCTCCAATCATGAGAGAATCCACCTGTTATACCTCTGCAGAAAACATCCTGTCTGATACACCGAGCCGGAGTGCTAAAGGTGGCGAAGTTCCATTAACATGCAGTAAAAACCTGCACAAACACATGCAGATTATTCCTGGAGCGCACAGTAAATGCGTCCGCCGTAGAGACACTCTCACACTTTATTACAAAGTTAATGTTTCTTTGCTGAACTGATACAAACACAATGCTTCCTGTTGAAAGGTTTCCTTAAAATGTTGAAAGGTTTCCTTAAAATCTGAAATTTAGCTGTAAAACTGGCCATATGTAAATATTCTCTGTAGATGATGTGGATGGTATAATTCTTATTCGTCTCATTTGACGAGGATTGTGCTAATTTTTGTGTCTGCTATAAAAAGAAACAATGTTCTGATGCCTTTTCTAGCTGTCTTATTATTATTATTATTATTATTATTATTATTATTTTATTGTAGCAGACCATTATCAGACTTAATTTTACAGTTCCACTGCATTAAAAGTGCATTCTAATAAATGAAACCAATGAAAAACAATCTTGAAAGCACCCGATCTCCTTCACTGCCGATGCGGTTGTTATGGGACGGTTCATTCACAGAAATACGGTACACAAGGGTGAGTGGAGGAATCCTCAAAGGAAGTTTTAGGAAATAGTTAGAAAATGGCATGTTTCATTAATTAGAAATGATTTTAATTGATAAATCATCGACCGTTACAGTATACGTCCTCAGATCCAAGCATCACAGAGTGACTTCTTGATCTGCTCACAGCTGTTTAAGCTCCATCACGCAGGCTTACGCTCCTCCTCGTTCATTAGGATCTACTAAGGAACATCTTCTGGCCATCTCGGTCCAGAACGTTCTTCATCTTGGTTCCCCGTTGGAGGAGCGAGTGCTCTCAGAGCAGGCTGTCCCTCCCTGCAGTGATGTTCTTCACTGCAAGTCACTTTGGATAAAAGCTGATAAAAGAGTGAATTCACTCTTCCAAACATGCACTCGACCCTGACAGTCGTGAACCGGTCCGGTCTGACTGACCGCTGGGCCTGGATCTGGGCCTCAGGTATTCCGTGTGGTTATGCGATACCTCACGGGAGATTCCCGAGCGCCGTCACACGACACTGCTGTTCACCTGCAGATGTCCACGGTCTTCACTGAGTCACCCTGAGTTTTTCTTCTCTTTAGTGACACGCTGGGCTCAAACCCCTTGTTGCAGAGTTGAGAATTTTAGTGTTAAGGTCCAGAAACACGAAACGTCTGGAGTTGCTGTGGGCTTAGAGACGATTTGAAAACATATCATGGATCTAATATGAATCAAATTCAGTTGTGATTCCAGATTGGACTTTCGTGGATGTCGGAACAATAAGCATTGCGTTTTTCAGCTTCTGATCAGGCTGGTCTTGGAACCGAAAGCGATGGTCCAGAATGAGCTGACAAAAATGTTCTTTTATTTAAAATGAGTGTTGTTTTTCTTCACCTGAAAGCTGTAGGAGGTTTTAATGTTGGGTGGTGATGCGAGTGTGCTCCTTTAAATGCTGCAGAACAGCTGGCTTAGTGACAGGTGAGACAAATAGGTGTGTATTGATTGGTGGAGCCGTGCGTGTGGGCCCGGCCCCAGGGGAGTGACCGGGCTTTAAGACCGACCCGATAAAGAGTGCAGTGTCACCATCACACTCTAATGTGGGCTAATGGCTGTTTGAAACACTTCCATGTGTGCCTGTGTGGACAGCTGGACCTGAGAGCGAGAGACAGAGAGAGAGAGAGAGAGAGACTCACAGCTCAGATGGGGAGTAGATCATTGGGATTTTAGATTTGATTATAATGCTCAATTGTTTAGCAAATAAAAGTATAAGTGCAAAAATACTGAATTTTAAACAAGTGGCAGTTTTCAAAAACATGGCTAGTGTGGCGATACAGTCCACAATAACACACTTAAACCATGACTTTGCGCAAGGTACCATCCCCATCACTGCTCCCCGGGTGCAGGATATGGCTCCCCGCTGGATGGTGTGTGTGTTAAATACAGAGGACGTCTTTCGTTGCTTATCACTGTGTGCTGAGTCACTTTCAGTTTCAGTTTAGAAGTGGCACACAAGGCGTGTTATAAACATTTCAGTTTTTGCAGAATGGACCCCCAATATTACCATTTGAGGTGATTTCCAGCTATTAAACAACTATAATATTTATATATTTTTTTTTTTTTTGCTGTTTTTACGATTTTTTTTTTTTGTTTCCACATTTCCAAAGAGCCTGAATCCAGAAGAAATGGAGATGAAAAATGAGATTCAATTAATTGGTTCCCTAAAAAACTGTATTTGAATCGCAGGGTCGTGATGGTTTTACATCATTTTTATTTTACATTCGTGTTGGTGACCAGCTAAAGTTTATTCTCTCTCTCTTTCTTGGTCTCTCCCCTTCACTTTGTCATTCGGTTACCCACTGTGTGTGTGTGTTGGGCCACTTTGCATGGTGTGTGTGTGTGTGTGTGTGTGTCATGACCCCAGCAGCCCTGGTGGTTTTGAACTCTGCATGGCAACAGGGCTCTTTCTGGCATGTTTGCATTCCTGCTCTGCTGGTCTCGAAGTGTGTGTGTGTTAGCAATTCTCTCTCTCTCTCTCTCTCTCTCTCTCTCTCCCCCTCCTTTGTGCAGGACTCGTTCACTCGTGATCTCATTCACTCTCACACTTTGGCTCTCTCTCTGTCACACTCTCCGTTAGCGTCTCTCTTTCTCACAGTGCGCGAGGCCTCTCGTTTTCAGATCTTCTCTCTAGAGCTCCTCCGCCGACGAGCACGAGAGATAAAATTTCTCATATTATACGCTAATTTTGAAAGATCTGATAGTGAAATATTCGGCACGTGGATGAAAGGAATGTTATCTTCGCTTCAGGTGAAAAAGAAAAGCACCACTGAAATGGCTCTTTTTGATAGAGCGGTATTTCATAAACACCTCAGAGCGACACGGCCGAGGAGAGCAGGGCCAACATTCGTTTTTTGCTGATAACTTCGACAAGGACAAGTGTTCTTCAGAAGAACTGAAGCAGCAGTTGTGTGAAAGGCACTGCCGTGGTCTGAAAATGTGCTTAAACAGAGCAGACATCAGCCGGCTTTTTATGGACGTTCAACCAGCCCAGCTCAACAGCTGCATCTCTACACACATTCCACCTGTTCTAGATACGAGAACTGTACAGTCGATGTCGGAGATCATATCACCTTGCTGTTTAACACACATTCATGATTCGGTTTAGCTTTTACTGAAATGAGGGGTTGATGCCACACTGCTTCACTGGGTACCAGCATGAAAAACAAAAAGTAGGAAAACGTAGGCGTGGCTAATCGTCGTCTATACATAAAATACCTGTCCTGGTTAATCCACACAGCGATTTACGTCTGAACCTTCAAGCAGAACAAACTTAGGACTAAGTTCGCGTCCAACTTAAGACACGAAGCAGTGAAGAAACAGGAGCAGATGATTCCAGATGACCCGTTTCTTTCATTTCATCTCCTCAGTATGCCAGAGATTCCGTTTGGCTTGTGTACAACATATTCTATTAGTATATTATACACCACCTCTGTATATAAACATGATAAAATGCATCAAAGTTGACATGTTTGATCTGTGTATGATTTAATGTAACTTAGTTGAGTTAATATGGCCAATCACGATGAGTTCTCTGGTTGTAACCTTGTGCTAAAAGTGACCGCTTGAGGATGGATGTAGCCTCGCTAGCTGCCGCTGAGTGAATTAAAGAACACGGGGACGAGTTTTGTGACTTATAGGAAGCGTTCAACTCGACCACTCCGGTATCAAAGTTGCTTACTTGGTGGAAAATGTGTGTGAATGTGGTGACTTGGTTCACTGTTTGCTCGGCTGCTATGTGGGGGGTGTGTGTGTAGATGTGCAGTAGGCTGAGGCTCTTCCGGCTGGGTTATAAATAGCCAGCAACGCAGCAGCACCGAGCTGGCAGCTTTCATCCCCCCCTGCACTGCACTGCACAACACTGCATGGCACTGCACTGCAAGCAGAGCGGAAACACGGCCACCTTATCAGCAAGCCAGCGTCGGCGCCTCTGCTGTTTACCGCTCTCGCTCACACTCACTCTCTCACTCTCTCTCTCTCTCTCTCTGGAGTTGCTCCGTCGTCCCTTCTACCTCACACTCACAGCCTTGCGAGCAAACATGCAAAGCCATTTGCCATTTATGTTCATCAATTATCACTGAATGTTTCCCAGCTAAAGGTACACAGTGTGTATTTCAAGGGGATCCCAGTGATGGTACCAGTAGCATCTTCAGTTTTACACACACAGTCTTCTGAATTTCAAAGTGTGATCATAAGTAGAAACAAATTTTTTTTTTTTTGTCATTGTGAACGCATCCTCTGTCTTTAACACACACACAGCGTGCAGCCTTATTCAGCACCCCGGGAGCAGTGATGGGGACGGTACATTGCTCAAAAGTACCCACAGGTCTTGGGAAGATCATGGGTTTGAGTTCCAGACCAATATGTTAATCTGAATTAGAGGGTGTTCATGAGTCTTCTTTTTCCAAACATGTTGAACGGAACGATTACCCAAAGGATCTGACTGGTGTAGAAGCCTGTGAATGTTAATTATCGTGGTAATGTCAGGAACAAATCTCCCGCACACCGCACTTAAATCTCCAGAAATGTTTGTTTTGTTGAGGCTGTGGTTGTATGAAGGTTCATCGTGAACGTGTTCAGTCTTGTACACTGGATGCTTCGTCTGAACCTCTTGCTCCGACACTTTCTCAAGCTTATTGCTCATGAAGGAGGAAGAACCAATGGGATGTGCTGACCTGGTAATTGGAAGTAGTTATTAGAGGAGTGAAGTTGTAGCTGGTGAAGATGGTTTAACAGTGTAAATCTGAAAACTTTCAGTTTAGCTTAATCATGTTTATCTCTGTGGCAAAACTAACTATCATACAGAACGTTTGGTTCCTTTCCACCACCACGAAGAACGCTTCTTGCTTATAGTTTCTCTAGAACAGGCAAGGAACTTGTCTACATCTCGACCGTAATTCTCTGACGTTTGATGGAGCTCCTCGTTACGTATTAAAGTATATTATGACTGAAGAATAACTGTCCATGTCTTTGAGGGAGGTTGTAATTGGGTCCTGAGGTGTATCATTGTAGTCCTGATTCCTCCTGGGTCTTCACCAGCAATGTTGACTTTTGCCTCTGCTAATCAGGGGCACTATTTGATGATACGATGATGATGATGATGTCAGCCCTTTGACTCGTTTGGCGGAGACGAGGTAATTAAAGTTCACATCGGCCGAATCGATGGAGAATACTCACGTATGTTTGAGTGTCTTCATTCACCTGATACGCAAAGATTAAGGAGTAATCTGATTTCCTTTAAATCTCAGCCTGAGGGCCTGATGTGAAGTCTAGCTGGAGTGGCCTGCTTATGATTTGAGTCTCCAGTATTCCCACCCCACAATTCACATTCCCCGTTTCCTGGAAACCCTGGTCTGGGTACGGGACGTAAATTAAGAGCCAAGGGCACGGCCCGTGTTTGTTTATTAATTTGCTCTCGCCCTGCTGGGGATCGTTTTTTGGCTCGGCTTAATGAGAACGGTGCTGGCGAATAGGTTGCCATGGCGATGCCTGGCTCAGCGGTGTCCGGGTGGTTGCGCCGTTCTTGAAGCATGGTTTTGGGGGGGATGGATTAATAAATGCTTGAGTGGAAGTACGAGCCCTCGCTGTCAGCAGAGGCAGAAATGTGTGCTTTTATTTGTTATTTATAGAAATGGAGCAATAACATCTCATCCAACACCGAAACCACTCCTGACCCTTAACCTGACCTCCAAAATGACTTGTTTCTTAAATGTTGAGATTAGCACCTAAAAGTAGGTCATCTTTCTAAAAAATCCCTCTCTGGTTAAACACTAAGGAGGGGGTAACATTAGCTACACCTGTGGAGTCCTGAGCTCTTTATTGAAAAGGGGTGGAAATTGAATTAAAATCCGTCTAATGTAAGAGCGGAGGGCCATTTGTGCGCCCGCCGAGACCAAAATGCGTTTTAATTTTGTTAAAGCTGTTACACAAAATAGAGGAGCAAGAACGCGAGCCAATCGGCTGAAACTGTAACCAAGCGTTTTTTTAAAGAGTCGTAGGCCGGGGGAGAGAGTCGTAGGCCGGGGGAGAGAGTCGTAGGCCGGGGGAGAGAGTCGTAGGCCGGGGGAGAGAGTCGTAGGCCCGGGGGAGAGTGCCGTAGGCCCGGGGGAGAGTGCCGTAGGCCCGGGGGAGAGTGCCGTAGGCCCGGGGGAGAGTGCCGTAGGCCGTAGTCCTACGAGTAGTGTCGAGTGTCGTAGTGTCGAGTGTTTTGAATGAATGTCTGTTCTTTTTGCGTCCTCAGAAGTCTTCATGCCAGTGGAGGAGGAAGTCTCACTGGAGCCAGAGACCTCTACTGTTCCTGCTTCTGAAGAGCCAACAGAATCTCCCTCAGGTACATTTCTCCGTGCCATCAGCAGTTGATCTTTATGTCTCGAGAGTGTCCAGCAGCGTTGAATTCCAGCCCTAAATGAACTCAAGCTAACCTTTCGCTGTTTGAGGACACCTTGTCGGTTAAGTAGGAAAAGCCTGTTAACATACTTAAAGCTATTAAATGATTTTTGTTTTGGACACACCGTTATGTTTCTGATGCCTTTACGTTCTGATCTCATTCCACGCTTGAAATTACCATCAGTTGGAAAAAAACCCCACAAATACAGCAGGACTTGGCATCAACTTATCTTTTTAAAAAACAATCGGTTGTCCTTGTGCATCGAAATCGAGCTGCTTTTACTTTCAGCCAGCATTTTCTCAGAGTTTACTCTTCATGCCTGTGGAAGAAAAAACATTCCAGGTGGCTCCTAATGAAGATGCTTCAGGGAGTGATCAAGAGTGCATAAAACCGTATCACACACAGTGAGGACTTTGAGGAAGCTCATTAGAAGATTTAGATTTTTTCTTCACTTAATTTTTTGGCGGCCTGACATGATTCAGTGCTCGGTCCCGTTACTCTGAAATGGGGGGTTTGCTCAACATGAAGTCAGACCTGTGAAAGAGGAGGTGTGTTAATGAACAATGTGTGTATAATGACAATATCCTGAACGCAGTGCTGAATAAACCGAATCTGAATTCATCAGCGTAATGTTCCTATTAGGCTCTAAAATATGGACATTTTTCTCCCTGTGGGTCACCAAGTTCTCAGAGTTACAGCAATGTTAAGGACATAACGTTTCTTAACTCTGCTATCTTTAGACTCAAGTCTAATGCTAAGCTCAGGTAAGCTTTATGTGGTGGAAACCGCCTTGTTGGAAGTAGCTGAAGATGTTAAAGTTCACCAGTAGACATAAATTTGTGAAATGTCTAGGTTTGATTTGAACTGCGTTAGTAATTATGATCCAGGATTATGATAGGATTAACTCTTGTCTTCCATGGCTTTTTGTTCAGCCGCTGAGGCCAGTCAGGAGATCCAGGTGACGGTGACTCTCACGGAGGGTCCTGCGTCCCCCCAACACTCTTCTGCTTTATCGGCCGGTTCTCCGCTCTCGTCTCACGGTTCCACGGCTGCGGCGGAGCCAGACGACGAGGGTTCGCGTGATGCCATCACACCGATGGAGACGGAGCTGGCGAAAGGAGAGGAGAACGCACAGCTGCCCGAGCCTGAGGAGCCAGAACCCAAAGTGGACGTGCCGAAAGCTCTCTTCTCTGAACCTACCAAAGAAACGTGCCCTGAGCTCTCACTTTCTCCTTCTCCGGTGGCTCAGGTGGAGCCCATGGAAGTGTGTCCATCAGCTCCCGAGCCTTTGGAGGAAGTGGTTGAGGAGAACGTTTTACAGCCTGTTGTTCCACACTCAGCTGAGGATGGTTCTGGTCGAGAACAAGAGGAAGAACCAGAGCATCAAGAACGTCTTCGACCAGAGGAGGAACAGGAAGAAGCGGCATCTGAGCCAGCTTGTGCTTTACCCGAGGAGGACAGTGTCCTGCCAGCTGTGGAGAGGAGCCCCACTCTGGAGATGGACACCACACCAGCCAGCGAATTAAGCTTCTCCGGCTTTAGTTCTCCTGTTGGGGAGGAAAAGAATTTGAGCTTAAAGCGCTCTCCAGGATTGTCACCTGATGGCTCAGCCAAGCTGTCCCAGTCTCCCTTCTCCACAGAGGCTTCTCCAAGAGAGACGCACCCTCACGCTCAAAACCAGCCCAGCTACGGCCCGCCGGTGCTCCCCACCTCCTTTTTCCCCATAACCCCTAAAATAGGTATGGGCAAGCCGGCCATCTCCAAGAGGAAGTTTTCTCCGGGAAGACCTCGTGTGAAGCAGGTAAGAGGCGAATTGCACTCCTCCGTTTCAGGACGTGTGAACAGCGTCCACGGACGTTCTCGGTGCTGCATGCCTGTCCTAGAATTCACGTGTGCTCAAGGGACATCTCAGAATGATTCGAAAACAGAGACGGGTCTTTGTTGAAGGTGTGCTAGAAGTGTTTTCGCTGCCGGATTGGCTGGATATTATGAAGATAATCTACAATGTTATTCAAATCCTCACATTTGTTAATAGAATGAGCAGATTTCATGTTACTTTGAATATGAACGTATTTACTCATTAATATTAAATACGTTCATATTAGGAGTGGCCTGAATATCATGTTGCCTTGATTTATGAGCCAAAAAAAAGAACATGTGTAACTGAAATCATGGCGTAGTTTGGGCCAGGCCTGATCCGTTCTAATTAAAGTAAAAAGAAGCGTTAAAGGGGTGAATCTCCTCCACGGCTCACTGGGACTCGTCTCCTCGCAGTTTCCTGTTTGGCTTTCTCTCCGTCTTTGAGACCGAGACCCAGCTCCAGCGCTTCTCCGATCAGCCGCTCGGCCTCGCCGTCCGCACGCCGCTGTCGGTTTTAAATACGTTTGATTACCCAGAAACCCCTTCTCCGGCCCTCTACTCTAATACGCTGACTCCCCCACCGACAGGAGTGTAAATCAGCCCAAAGCAGACGCTGTCAGCCCTCGGGTCTGGGGCTCTGGCTCCTTCCCCCGAGCTCTGAGAGCTGCCACCGTCCGTCTGATCCACATTCGCAGCCGAGCTGTAATTATCCCCCTTTTTTTTCAGTGTTTCACAGTCACGTTGATTAGTGTCATCGTAGAGGGTGTGTTAATTAATGTGGAAAGGCTCTTGCTGTTCGTTCTCTCTCTCTCTCCCTCCCTCTCACTTTCTCGCTCTGTCTCACTCGCTTGCTCTCTCGTTTTCTCTCTCTATCTCTCTCTCTCTCTCGCTTTCTCTTTCTTGCTCACTCTCTCCCTCTTGTGCTCTCTCTCCTCTCCTTTGCTCGCTGGTTCCCTCTCACTGTTTGACTCTACCTCTTGTTCGCTTCCTCTCATCCCTGCTCCATTTCTCTTTCTCGCTCTCTCTCTCTCTCTCCCCCTCTCATTGGCTCTCTTCTTACTTGCTCTCTTCTCTTTGGCTCTGTTTTCTTTGTTCTCTCTCTCTCTCTCTCTCTCTCTCCCTTGCTCACTCATTTGCTTTCTCTTACTCTCTCTCCCACTTTCTCTTATCCTCTCTCCCTTCAGTTTTTTTTCTTTTTTTTTTTTTGTGCTAGCTCTCTGTAGCTCCTTCTCTCCCTCGCTCCCTCCCCCTCCCCGCCCCCAGAGACCCCACTCCACTCCTCTCTCTGGAGCGCATAAATCAGAGTAACCCCTCGGAGCAGTGGGTGGGGGGTTTGGTGGGGGTGGGAGTCGACGCTGGTGCCAAGGGTTTGAAGCGAGGGGAACATAAAGGAGCCTTTTTGGAGGTGTATAATTCGGATAACTGTTCAGTGAGCTGGAAAGCACGACACAAACCCATTTCCACTCAGAGCTTGGGAACAGGGAGGATGCTGAGTGCTCTCCTTTTTAGGGCCGTCCAAGCTGTCAGAAATCTAAATTAAACCTGGCAACGTGGGATCTCTCCGGCCCAGTGGAGTAAACTTCAAACTATGATTAAGAGTTGTTTTCTTGGAAAAGCTGAAGATTAAGGCTCTCTTTTTTTTGGTGTTTCTGTTCAGGTTTTTTCAGGTGTTTTTTTTGGAAAAGTCTCACAGTTCCGTCACCTTGTCGTTCGACTTTGAGAAAGTTTCCATTAATTCGATCGTTACAATAGAAAACATCTCGTCTCTGCGCTTAGGACATGAAAGCAGTCATGTCGCAGCTCTGCAGTGCTTCTTCTGAACGCTGTAATTTAACTCCCATCCCTCCTCCACCACCCTTCCCATCTCTCTCTCTCTCTCTCTCTCTCTCTCTCTCTCTCTCTCTCTCTCTCTCGGATGCTCTTTCTTAACATAGTGTAATTTGAAGGGTGGTCTCCTGTCGTGGGGTTCTGCTGGGATTTCCTGTTTGGGGTGGGTGGGGTGTTTGAGTATGTGCACTCCTCCATGTTCCCCTCAGTGTGTGTGTGTGTGTTTGAGGAAGAGAGAGATAGAGCCTCAACACGTTTTGTTGTGCAGATCAGATTCTACAGAACAACACTTCCTTAAACCCCCCTCCCCCTCCCCCCTCCACTGTCTTGGCACCACACAGAGGAGACTGAACCCTATTTTAGGGCTGAATTTACTGGATATCAGGTCATTTAAGAAAATGGCCTGTGTCGACTGCCTTACTTCTTTAGGGGGTTTGATAGACTTGCTGTGCACGACTTCTTCTGGCCTTAATGTGAGCGGAAGGCTGGTCATCGTTTAGTCTGAAAGATGAAGTTTCAGAGCAAGCTGCAAACCACACACACCGATGTTCAGCCCAGGATTTATCTGTTCATTCTTAGTGCGATATCACTCTGATATTCCACAGTCCTGATCAAACGTTTAAGACCACCTGACAAATGGCAAAAAAAGAAAATCACATGTTGCATGGTTGGATCTTAAGAAGGTTCCAAGTAGAACTTCAACATGCTACAAGAAGAAATGGGAGTGAAATAAAACATTTCTTTGAGCAGCAATTTATTGAAAACAACGCTTAAACTGCAACAGGCTGTTTTACAGCTGATCAAAATCTTAGGACCACACCTCCAAAAAACCCCGTAAACCCCCCCCCCAAAACAGAAATCAAAGTTCTAAACATGAACTCAGTAACGAGTAGCTCCACCGTTATTGTTGATCACTTCAAAAATTCGTTGCGGCATGCTTGATGCAAGCGTTTCCATGAGGTGAGTGGGAACATTTCTCCAAGTGGTGAAGACGTCCGCACGAAGGGCATCTACTGTCTGGAACTGTTGTCCATTTTTATAAACTTCCCTCCATCCATCCATCCATCCCCAAAGGTTCTCAACTGGATTAAGATGACCATGACCAGGGGAACATGCAGGATGGTCTAAAAGAGTGATGTTATTCTCCTGGAAGAAGTCCTTCGTCCTGCGGGCATTGTGTACTGCAGCGTTGTCCTGTTGAAAAACCAAGTCGTTACTACATAGACGAGGCCCTCAGTCATGAGGGATGCTCTCTGCAACATCTGGACAGAGCCGGCGGCCGTGTGACGCCCCTGCACCTCCTGAAGCTCCATTGTTCCACTGAAGGAAAAAGCACCCCAGACCATTATGGCGGCCCCTCCACTGTGGCACGTAGAAAACATCTCAGGTGGGATCTGCTTGTCATGCCGGTAACGTTGGAAACCATCAGGACATTCAAGGTTACATTTTTTTTTCTCAGCAGAGAATAAAACATTCTTCCACCTTTCAGTGTCCCATGTTTGGTGCTCTCTTGCAAAGTCCATACGGTGGGTTCTGTGGTTTGAGGAGAACAAGGCCTTTGAAGGCGTTTTTGTTTTGTTTTTTGAAGCCCTTCAGTCTCAGATGCCTTCTGATGGTTATGGGGCTGCAGTCGGCACCAGTAACTGCCTTAATTTGGGTCAAGAATCGTCCAGTGTCTTGACGGACAGCCAATTGGATCCTGCAGCTCAGTGCTGGTGAAATGTTTTGGGGTTTTCCACTTGAAGTTTTCGCTCCATAACCCTCAGGATCATTAAAGAAATTCCAAATGACTGTCCTACTGCGTCCTACCTCACAGCGACGGTGCTGCGAGAGACCTGCTTATGCAGTTCAACAACCCGACCACGTTCAAAAAGGGAAGGTTTTTTTTGCCTCTGCCATCAGAACGTCATGACGGTGTGACGACCTGACAGAAAACAGCAATGAATCCACATTTTTCACAGATTTGGCCTTTTAAAGGCACGTGGTCCTAAGATTTTGATCAGCTGTAGAACAGCCTGTTTCAGTTTAAGTGTTTTCGATAAATCGCTGCTCAAAGAAATGTTTTGCCTCACTCCCATTTCTTGTAGCATGCTGAAGCTCTGCTTGGAACATATGATTTTTTTTTGCCATTTGTCAAGTGGTCTTAAACTTTAGATCGGGACTGAATTACGGGCAGCGGTGTTTAAGGACCCCAGGATCAGAAGGTCGTGGGGTCGAATCCCAGACCAGCAGGTTGCCCCGAGGTACCCTTGAGCAAGGTACCCTCCCCATCTCAGCTCCCCGGGCTCTTTAAGTAGCTGCCCCCTGCTGCACGGTGTGTGTGGGTGAACAGCAGAGTATGCGTTCCGTCGTTTCGCTGCGTGCTGTGTTCACAAGCACAAATCGTCACTTCAGTATGCAAATGAGCCTCTGACTAATCTGTTTTTTTTTTGCAAGGTGATCAGATCAGAGTTATCAGTGTTCTTGATGAATCAAGGGTTTCATGTGGTCCATCAGACGTATCTTTTTAAAGACACCAGAGCGTTTTTAACCCGTTCTTCCGTTTCACTTGTTGTGATCGTCGCTGTTAAAAGTCATATCAGCAATAAAATCACGGCGCCGAGTCTCTCGTGCAGCCCTAACGTGTATAATTATACTGTGCTGATCATCCAGCGACGGGTAAATTGCTTTGATTATCAGGCGGGACATCCGTTATTTCTCTGCGGGTCCTGGTCTTAAAAGGGGAGCTGAAAACAGAAGACCGAGCAGCGTGAGTCACTCGACATCTTCATATCTGCATCAGTCAGACAGCTTTAAGCTGTTTCAGCATTTACGTTGGTGTGTATCCTGCAAAAATGAGGAAGTGGGGGGTCTGTGACGACTGCGTTGGGAGTCCCCGGGTCAACCCCAGCAGGATTCATGTTTTTTTTTAAACGTGAAGATGGTTTCTAGTTGGTAAAAGTAGAAACCACATTAACAGAGAAAATGACGTCCCGAGGACGCTGTTGGAGAAACCCCGCTCCTTCCAGCTTTGCATGGCCGTTTTACGCAGTTCCACTGCAGTAGTATCACTGAGCTTTTACCGTGTCCTTATTTTTTTTGGTAAAAAGTTAGTTTTTCTTCTTGCTTTCCGTTGTTTTATGGTTAACTGTGTTTTCTCTCATGGAGCTGATGTAACTATAATGTTGAGCTTTTTTGTTTTTTTTGTTTTTTTTTCTTCTTTGTTTTTGATTCCAGGCATGTGCCTCAAGTTGGCATGGAGATATTTCTGTTTCATATTCACCCTGCTCTCTTACATTAATGCAAATCAGATTGTGTGTGTGTGTGTAATAACACTTAAGTTGCCTTGTGCTTAAGGGAATGATATTTTGTATCCAGCCGTTTCATTAAGTGCCTGACATGAAAATGGAAGTTTGGGACAAATCTATACACGAGAGAAGATCGGGGAGGGTTCGGATCGAGGGAGAAAAGGGAGAACAAACCCTCCAACCCTCTGTCGTTATTTATTATTTATGAAGCTGAAATAATTTTCACTTTGCTAAACAAAAAAAAGCCTCGCAGTGATTGTGTTGGAGAGGATAATTACACAGTCTTGCCTCGATTAGCTCATTAAACAGGCTAAACGCTCCCCACGACACTCGATACCGAACTCCCCGTCGCTCTGCGTGTTTATCTCAGGGAGCCCGGCGCTGTCACACTGACATAATCACACTTGTTTAGTAAACACACGGATAAACCGGGCCGCTGCCATGGAGACGGGCGGGCACTTGATAACGAGGAGCATCGTGATAAGTGGATTGCGCTTCGCTCGTCTACTGTAAGGTCGCTCCGTGTAGGAAAATTTGTAGTAATGATTGAATATCTGTAGCTGCACCCAAATATCACTGTTAGGATGGGCCAGATGTTCCAGCTGTGCTTCTGGAGACCTGCTGGTCTTCAGTGTTTAGTTCCAAGCTGCTTGTGGTGATGTTTAGATGATGTTACACATCAGTTTAGTCCAAGCCAAGTGATGAACAAAAGCAAATTATTTCATTTATCATCTCTAATAATAAGAACGATACATATTGCTTTACAAACGAGTAGAAAACTCTTCTGAAAAGGTGATTTCAGAAGTAAAAGACAGGTTCGTTGACATTAAAGGACATGTCCCCAGCGATAAACAGTCTGAATGTTAGCGTTCAGGCGACCTAAAGTACAACAGATTAAGGAGGAATGAGAATAAGTGCCGGATCTCTGCAGGACGGTTGGTGGATAAGAGCGAGGGTACTTGGTAAAATGAAAGCTAACCGCTCCAAATTCGAGACGCCGAGTCTAATAATCGAACGTTTTATAAATTTTACTGCAGAAGAGCACAAGGTTTAGGTGATACAAGAGTAAAATATTCAAATATCTGCATTTTATTTCTTTTGCAGCATGTGTCCCTCTATTTAAGCGTTAAGTGTCTTTAGTGCCGATTTAAAAAAAAAAAAAAATCATAAATAGTTTTTGATCTGAAAACGTCACTGCAGTTTTTCCATCGTGGTCAGATTTTTCCCAAACTTCTCAGCATCACAGTGTCTGTTTGCATTTGTCTAATGCTTTCATATGCCTGTATTATTCTTTTTGTTTCTGTTATTCTTTAAGTCGCTGCCTTTCAGATTTATTTGGCTGTGCATTTTGTCACCCTCCCACTCCACTCATCCTCCTCCCTCCCTACCCCCCTATCCCTCCCTCTCCTTCTGGCCCCTGACGCTCTCCTTCAGGTTGCATGGAGCAGTCGTAGTACAGTATGCTCTCCATCCTGGTCTCCGGAGCGATCGGAGGGGTGGGATGGCCCTAAGAGCCGGCAGCTGCTGGGCGATCACGTCTGGACGGCCAAAGTGGTAAATGAAGGGCAGAGGGAGGTGTTTGAGTTGATGCAGGTACATGGCTGCTGTCGGACGCCGTATGATTTTAAACCAGTAGGTTTTTGACAGTGTTACGTAACTGGGAATATAAACGGATCGAACATCTGTCAGGACGTTAATTCTGGGGGATTTCCATTAATACACAGTGTGACCCTCATGGGCTCTTCTCATTTAAGATGTTCTTACACGAGCATTGTGGAAAGGATGGGGAGGATGGCTTTGAACGTTCAAGGTCTACAGACTTATTAGATCTATAGTAACATTTATTCTATAAAAGGCTTTTTTAAACCAGACAAAAGACATCAAACGCTGTTTTTGCAAGCGGCGTCCAAAGAATGGATACGTCCAGTTTACTGGGTGATGTTTTCGTTTTAAGGACTTGAATCGGGAGCCATGTTTCTATTAAATGCCGTAGTTTACAGTATCAAAGAATATCATTTGCATGAAGCGTTCAATAATCTGCACGAGGGCGGAAGAAAGCACGCGGCCCACGGTTACGCTGATTATTAATCCGAAAGAGAAGATCGTTTGAGTTACGCGTCCTCTTGCTCGTGCTTTTTAACCGGCAGCTCTCAAACAGAGACCCACACACTCGGCTCCGAATGCACACGCGTTTCCTCCATAATTCATTTTTGCACAAATTAGCCACAGACTGTACAGGCGGTGGAGCGAGGCACCTCCTCAGGCCGTCTCTCTAAACGGAGTTGACGTCTCCTGTCTCGGGCGGTGCAGCTGAGGCGGGAGTGAAGTAATTACCTGGAGGAAGGAGGATACGGGCCACAGCCTCCGCTCCGGCAGCACCGGCAGCGCGCTTGCTTCAGAAGCAGGGCATGGTGGTAGGAAGACCGGAGCAGAGGCTGTAACGTGAGCCGCAAGCCTGGCTAGTGTTCTCGTCAGGCATGCTAGAGCCCGGCTGCTCGGCCTCCTGAGCGTTCACACGTGCGCGCACACAGCGTACATATTCACCATGTTCACTTATCATGTGATTTCCTGTTTAAGGATATTCTTAAGAGCCCTAATGATCCTATAAGCCCCGATATTCACCAGATGGTTTAAATCACACTTCTCTCATCCCGGTAGTAACGTACACATGTGTTTTTCAGGAAAAGAGCGGCGAGCACACTGAACACATGCATTCGCCAAATCACGTTACATAAACACAGAGCCAGATTAGACTGGTGGGACTGGAAGTGTTCCAGTTAGGGGTAAAGCACTGGTGAGCTTTCCCCACCCACCACCTCCATCATGAGGAGAAGGGACTTAACTACTCTGCTGAACACCAGCTAAAAAGAAAGCGTCTACCATCCTGTTAAAATGGGCGATCCTGAGAGTGAACTAGTAACGCCACATGAAAGCTGCCCCGCCAGGAGCGTTTTAGGGAAGTAGAGTTTTGTGGGCCTGCAATAGACATTTCTGTCCCGGCAAGGCAGGACGCCGCAATTTCAGATTTTAGTTTTAGTTGTCATTTTCGCTTTACCTTGCAGGTTGTTCTTCTGTGAATGGTGCTTTGTTAATTTTATTTATTTATTTATTATAATCGTCCCCATTAAATGAATAGGGCAATATATTTTAAGTCAAAAAAAGGTACCGGCGCTGCCACATCCACAAGATGTTACCCTCAGACCATTCGTTTCTCCGATTTTAACGCCAGTCTTAACCCTGTTCACCGTCATCCATGCACACGGCGCCGGTCGCCCGGAACAGTTCCCCGTCCATTCAAAACAGACGGATTAATTCTTTTATTCCTAAACTCCAAAACAGCCTTCATTAGCTTATCTGCCTCGGTTCCGGCAGGCGTGCCGACTCTCGCGTGAGTCAGTCCCAGCCTCCCTCCTCACGAGCGATATGTGGGTCAAACTGTGAGTCACCAGGAGGATTATGATAACGGAGCTGTCCCTGTGGAGATGGGCCGATTTAGTGGCGGGAGCCTGCGCGGCCGCTTATCAGGGTCATCAGTAAACCGGGATGGGAGGTTCCGTACGTCGGGCTATTAGAGCCAGGGCGAGGGTGGAGCTTTTGGTAAAGAGAAGATAGATTACCGTGATAAACTAATGTTTATCGTTCTCGTTTTTTGCTTGTTTTTATGAGCCGTTAAACACGCAGACAGAAGGTCGTGTGTAAAGTTCAGCACAACTCATTTAGTTAATCGCAGCCTTCACGTGTTTAATTTTTGATAAGCAGCTCAACCAGGCAGAGGAGACGGAGGCATGAAGTTATCATTGTTTGAAAAAGTGTCTCTCTCTCTCTCTCTCTCGCTCTCTCTCTCTCTCTCTGACACTCACTTGCTTTCTCTCTTTTGTGCACTTTTATTTTTTCTCTCCCTTCACTTCCACTAACTGTTTTTTTTCTTCTCTTTCTCTCTCTCTCTCTCTCGGTTCCCCTCCACTTACTCTTGCTTCCTTCTCTCTCTCTCTAACTTACCTTCCACCCACTCATTGTATCTTCTCCATCTCTCTCGCTTGCTCTCTCCCTCTCTTTGGATATTTCTGTCACTCGCGTTCTCTCTCTCTCTCTCTCTCTCTCTCTCTCTCTCCCCCTCCCTCTCATTCTCATTCTCACTCTGATTCTCACTCTCTCATGCAGGGCCGTGGATCAGGCTTCCCCGGAAGGAGGCGTCCCAGAGGCTCTAACCTGTCTGGCAGAGGCGGCCGTGGACGATCCAGACTGAGGACAGACAGCAGCCCGCTGGTGACCCCAGGGGTACTACAAACTCCCCAATCCCCCCCCCCCCTCCATCAAACCTCCACCTCCCCCACCTCTCTACATACATAAATAATAGAACCCTAGGAAATGCTCAGTGCAGCATAGTGCTGGCACTAAATCCAGAGCAAAGCACTCAGCCTCCATCTCAGCACTGCTGAAACGCTCCTCCACCCAAACACCGAAATGCCAAAACCTCCCCCCGGCTGGATCGCGCTGCGCGTCCGGCGACCGGGATTAGATGGATTAGACAGACTTCCTTTGCCTCCATCACACATTTGTTGCAGTTTTGAACAGATTTCTCGTATCTACACCCTCTCAGTCCGCTGTGATGTGTCCGCACACACACCTCACCGGCAAGCATCCCATCAGGCCGAGGTTTATTGGAATCCAATACTCCACATGGCTGTTAAGTAAGACTGCAACCTAATCCAGACGCAGAGTCTTGCTTACACGTGGAGAGTGTGTTATGATTGCTTTCTCAGTTTGAGGACATGACAGTATATTGATTTCCGGAGCACCACTGCACTGGATACGTTGAAGGGATTTTCACAGAAAGGCTCGGATTGTGTTCAACCTCTAATTTTAGATCTAATCTTCTAATTGCATATTGTCAACATACAGCATTGGATAAAATAAGTGAAATTGGGTCCAATCCTGAAACAAATCTATCCTGAACTAGTGCACACACTCGATTCTGTGAGCGTTTCTTTCTTTAGTAGTTGATTTTTTTGAGAGACTGCAGGTGTATTTTACCTCCTTCAGTTTAAAAACTAGAACGTTTTACACTTGATTTAAAGGGATGTCTGTTTTTTAGGTTTTAATATTATCAGTACCAGTAAAAAGAAAATTAGGAACGGTCTTTAGATTTTTATTTTTTGTGTATTATGTAGTTAAAATGATTAAGGGTGCTTTATGTAAGGATCACTATAATGTCTTATCATGTTGTTGAATATCACTGTATTTTGACTAGCATCAGTGTGCTAACTGTGGGGCTGAAATGAGCTTCTTGCTGGAGAAAGCTCTTATCAGATGCTCTTGTGCATTGTGTTATAGTTTGCCTAATAACAGGGCACGTCTCCCTGTAGCTTTCTAGGAGTTAAGGGTCTAAAATAGTGCCAGCGCTGGAGATAAAGCGAGTCTCAAACCAACAGCCTCGAGCAATTCGATCCATCTTCATTTTAAAATACACTTATGAAGCTGAACGTACTAAAAACCGAAGATGCCAAATTAGTCATTACAGTGGAGCACATCTCCCTCCACTTGGGAACAGATCTTATGAATCAGACTCTTAAGATCTGCTAATTAACCCCGAAACGGTGATCTTCTCCAGGAGGTGAGGGAAATTTGATTTGAGGGATAGTTCCATGACGTCCGTTCTTCTGTCTGCAGGTGAGCTTTGTGGAGACGCCCTATGTGGTCAAAGAGGAGGAGGAGAACAGCATGCACAATACAGTGGTCCTTTTCTCCAGCTCTGATGCCTTCACCCTCAAACAGGTGTGTGTGTGTGAGGCTACACGAGACCCTGCGTGGGTAGAGAGCACAGTTGGATCAGCTTGTTTGCAGTTGGTTTCTGACTTTTTGGCCTTTCATTTTCTCCATCTCGCTCCAATTTCTGTCCGGAAGGCCCACGGCCATAAAGTGCTTGGTTTTGATTATTTCCCCCCTGTATTTTAACCAACAAACCACACGCTGGAGAGAAAGATGCCCATTTGCTGTAACTGATCTGATATGCAGATTATTCCTTAATCAGTGTTTTCTGTTTTCCCTAAACCTCTGTGCTAATTTACATCATGCCTAGTGCTTTTTGGGGTTACGACCCTCATCAGGAGAGAACCGCGGTCTCTCCTGCCTCGGATGAATCGTTGAGCGCAGATGCACTGCTTGGTGAAGGTGTAGGAGCCCCAGGTTATCTGCCCTGGCTCTGAGTGTGAGCGAAGGAGTGGGCGGGTGTATAGGAACGGGGGTTGTGGGTGGTATGGCTGAACAGAGTGTTATTTCTCCGTGTCTGCAGGACATGTGTGCGGTGTGTGGAAGTTTCGGACAGGGAGCAGAGGGGAGGCTTCTGGCCTGTTCGCAGTGTGGGCAGTGCTACCACCCTTTCTGCGTCAGCATTAAGGTAAGAGTGCATCTTGATCACCATTGGTAACGCGTCACGGTACCGGACAGATTACACTGCATGAGTTCGACAGCAGATTTAGGAGAACAACAGGAGAAGCTGGTCATAAACACTAAATAATAATCGTGAAATACTGCATCATCTTTTTGCCAATAAAGCAGATCCCAGAACGGTGGTAATAAGCCATGCCACGGCGGGACAAACTCCTCTCGAATTTTGAGACGTGCTGACTGACTCTTTGTGGTTCTTTCTGAAATTAGAATACTTTTTAGTTTCCCACATGGGGATTTATATCATTCTAGATGTGTTTTCTGTCTTTAAAGCACAAAGTCATGAATTTAGGACTGCCTGAATCTGAGGAGTAAGTTTTAATACCAGGGTGGAGGTTTGGGCAGTTATTTTGCCCCATTTAAAGCTAAAGGGTGAGAAGGTCAAAGAAATGTCATTTAGATTTGATTCTGAAGGTACTCTGGGAGTATATGGAGTATGGAAATGGAGTATATTTTAAAGGGAGTGTATTTCTAATAATTTTTTTTATTTTTTTTATACTAAGCATCATTTTTAAAAACAAATCCACCACCCAAGTGCATTTATTTATTTATTTTGTGTGCATACAGTAATCTCAATAAAAATGCAGTCTTTAAATAAAAATGGAAGATGCGAGAAATGCTCGTGCCAGAAATGTTAGTTTAATTGTTTTTATTCTAAGACTGTGGACGTTACACCCTTTTCGCGGAGGGCAGAATAGCAAAGAACCCACACTAGCAGGATTCCCTGAACGCCTCGTGAGTTTGCAGCTTTGCAAGCGAGAGATTAAAGTTTATTAAGTGTATTTTTCTTGCATTTCATTTCACTTTAATTCAGTCCGTGCAGAAGAATACAAAAGAGGACCCTTTAGTTCGTGATTTCTTTTCCTGCTGTATCGCCACCTGTAACGTAGTGCCTCCTCACCTGCACGGTCCATTCAGAGCGCAGAGATTGAAGGTGTGAGTTATGATTGGGCTGTCTGTGGTGGAGGGTAATGGTGTGTGGGGAGTGTGTGATAAGCTTGACAGGCTGGTGTGTGTGAGGTCTTTGGCCTAAAGCGGCTTTGGAGTGAAGTGTAAAACGTTAAGAGGATTAAGAGGCATACCTTAAACATCTTGTGTTAGTCGACTAAAGCAGGGCTGGATGGTCACCAGAGACTTTATCCAGTCAGGATGTCCTGACGGTGTTAAGGATGGCCGTTATTCCGCTCACTGCCTGCTTTAGTTAATAATAAATCTGGGAAAGTGCTTTGTCTTTATGCCCAGAATAGCCGTTTGTGTTATTTTAGCTCTTTTTACTCTGCGCGCTGCAGTTCATCATCACAGGAAACGGCAAAGTGTCACATACATGTGAGTGTGACTGGCCTAAAGCCCACATCCTGACACGCCCTTACCTTTTTGCCCACCCAACTGCATCCTTACTACTTTTTGCCCCATCCCAGTTCCTTATTTTTTGCCCCTTTGACAGAGCCCCTTTACCCTTTTTGCCCCCCTGAGCGAGCCCTTCAATCCCCCCCCCAATTTGTGCTGTTTTAACCCCTGCCCTGTTTCCACACACGTTGATTGGTCATGGGATGGGAGTCGGAGATTAGCAGGTGATTTGAATCCCCTCCTGCCTGACCTCAGTGCTCTGTTCCTCCGTGTGTCCGTGTTCTGCAGATCACTAGGGTGGTGTTAAGTAAAGGCTGGAGGTGTTTGGAGTGTACGGTGTGCGAGGCGTGCGGTCAGGCGAGTGACCCTGGCCGCTTGCTGCTGTGTGATGACTGCGATATCAGCTATCACACGTACTGCCTGGACCCGCCACTGCAGAATGTGCCCAAGGGCAGCTGGAAGTGCAAATGGTAAACACACACACACACACACACACACACACACACACACACACACACACACACTCACCCACTCCCAGTCTGGCTACATGCATCCCTTTATACCCATCCATGAACCCATGCCTCGGTGTCTCTCTGTATTCAGCTACTTTCTATATATATTTATACATATTTTCATCCATCTCTCTCTCTCTCTCTCTCTCTCTCTCTCTCTCTCTCTCTCTCTCTCTCTCTGCGGTTTAACAGCTGTTTTCAGAGCAGATAGAAGGGGATTTCCCTCATATTTGGTGTAATGTCAGATGTAATCCTTAATCAAACAGCGCTGTATTTGCAGTGCCGTGTGACACGGTGTACCGGAGCTTTAGCTGGATAGCAGCCATTGTAATATTTATTTTTAGGGTTGCTCGCTTGTCGCTAAACCACGTGTGAACTCATGAGGTGCCCATCTGCAGAGCCGTCCAGTGCCAGGCAAACGGCCATGAATGGGAGTTTCTGTCATAGAACGTGCACTTTGCTTGTGTGGGTGTTTAATGCTCTGCTCACCAATTCCAGGTGTGTATCCTGTACGCAGTGTGGGGCCACATCCCCTGGTCTGCGCTGTGATTGGCAGAATAACTACACTCAGTGTGGTCCATGTGCCAGCTTGGCCTTGTGCCCGGTGTGTGCCCGCAGCTACAGGGAGGAGGAGCTGATCCTGCAGTGCAGGCAGTGTGACAGGTGACACTCTTTGGATTTGTTTAATCGTTCTGTCCAGTGGTGTGAAGCGCTTTTATGCTTAAAATGAGAGAACTGTGGACACAGCAATTGCTTTTAAACGATTGATGATTGATGATAGATATTTAAAAACGATCTCTCTTCGGTTTGGCGAGGTTAGATGCTGAAATAAATGCATTTTTGGCATGTTCGCCATTTTTAGTTTTTAGCAATTTTACCACAGCTCTGAAACGATCCCCCAAAACAAGCAAACACCTCGTTTAGGAGGTGAAGACACTAAACTGTTGTTAGATATTCATACAACTCACCTAATTGTCGTTTAGTTGAATTAGATTTGTTAGGGCAGGGAAAACAGCGATCCTTTAGTGTGATTCCCTCCAGATTTCGTGATTAGGACTGGCTTGAGCAAGTAATCTGGAGCTTAACATTAACAGGCTTTGTGCATACACAACGTTTCCCAGCTTGTTTCTCAGGGTTTGATGCTGTTTGCCTGGTCTTTAGGTGGATGCACGCATCCTGCCAGGGTCTGAACTCTGATGAGGAGGTGGAGAATGCTGCTGATGACGGCTTTGACTGCACCATGTGCAAAATGCTACCGGTCCCCGCTCCAGGTAAAGGCTAATTGCATGAGCTGTCGCCCCTAACACAAGCTCCACCCACCCAAATAGAACCACCACTACTGGCTCATTTATCTTCCAGTTACAGGCACTGTTGGACACTTTTATTGTAACTCATTCTTCACCAGAACTCGCTAAATCTATTAACTTATAAAAAGCACTTTTCTTTTCCTTCTTTATTATCCGGTGTCGACCAGAGAAGACGGGTTCCCCTTTTGAATCTTGGTTCCTCCCGAGGTTCCTTCCTCCAGTTTTAAGGAGTTAAATGCTGCTTTTTGAACAACAGCTGTAAAAAGTGCTTTAGAAATGAATCTGACTGAATTAATTGTGGAAAATCTGTTTACAAATTACAACGAGCAGTAACGCTGTTGTACAGAAATGAAATATAATGTAATTATTATGTTCAGTTAGAGCTTCTACACCTGGATCACTCTTCCAGCCGTGTGGGCGTGTGCCTGCTTCATCTGGGCTTTAATTAGAGCTGGTTTTTTGACTAATCTGAAGTCAAATCGACGCAGGATTTCTCAGCTAGCAAGACTTAAGGGGATTTTTTTTCAAATTTCAGCTTAATTTATTTATTCAGAATGCTTTGCTGAGGACTTGGCAAGCAGGGGTCGTGATGTCTGCAGCACAGATGAAGACATTAAATTGACTATGCCAGTCCACCAGGAACCTTTACATGATAAAGAAGGGAAAATCTGAACAAAAGTTTTTTGGGGGGATTATTTTGCATCTCAAATCCACATGTTGACGATTTTGAATGCATTCGCAGATCTTTTTCTCTTTTTGTCATACTTCATATCGCTTTTCAGAGGAATCACACACTTCATTAAACACTTAGAGCTATTGCACACCGCTGATCACCACTGTAAATAAACCACAAAGAGATTTGAGGAGCTTTTCGTGTCTATAAAAGTATTTGCATGTTAAAATCTTTGATTTAATCATGGAGAAATGTGTAAAATCCTCTTCAAATCCAAATTAAGCACTCCCCCAGCTGGAAACACTCGCTTCTCCTCTTCAGGGTTTTTTTTCTCCACTTAATTTATCCAGGTCATGGAGAAATCCAGCCCTGAAACACCCAAAACTCTGATCCAGCTAATCATGATGCTGGAACACAATAATGCCCGAGTCAGGTGTGTTCGATCAGAGCTGGAGGATAAACTCTGCAAGAGCCTCAACCTCCGAGTGCCGGCTTTGGCCCTTCCCCGTTCAGATGTAATCACCAAACTGAAGAGAAGCCCTCTGCCGATGGAGCGTTTGCGTTCGAGTAACAGAAGGGCACTGTGATATTTTGGTCAATGAAACCCGGCCCAGGCCAAATCTGCTTAATTAAAAAAGCAGATGGCCTGAATTTCGAATCACGTCGCAACCTGTTCACTCACATGAAGCGCTGGCTAATATTATCTGTCCGTAATGAAGCCAAAATGCTGCGTGCCCACAAATTAAAGACAGAACAAATGACTGTGTGGAGGTGTAGCGGTGACTCCTGATTCCTTTTTCTGTTTAGGCTCATGTGGCACCGGTCCAAAGCTCATGGACGTCAGCGAACATCCGATGATGGCCCAGGTGTCTAAAGTCAAGGAATATGGTAAATAAATATCGGTTTTCTTATAACGGTGCCCCTTTCCTCACGATTGCTCGTGTACCTGCACCGATGGAGGCTTTTGGTGTAAAAAAAAAAAAAAAAAAAAAGGCAAATCTGGACAGTAAAAACTATGAAATATTAGGATCAATACAAAAAACAACATATCTAGAATTGATCAGCTTGACTTGAGGATGGATCCGGACTTCTTACTGCCCTTTTGCATGGATTTGTTCCATTCCATCAGCAGCACATGATTTAATTTAACGGAGGGCTGATTAGATCAACTGGTACTGGTTGGGAACTGTAAATACGGCCACACCTCCCAGAGAACATGTGAAATAGTAACTCTCAGCGTTTTTAACACAAACACTTATTGGTTTCTTTTTCTTTTTAATGTACTCTCTACACATTTTACAGCATCACTGCAGCATCTTTCCGCACTCGGGTACCTTTTAGGGCACAAATGGGTAAAGTAGTTTTATTCAGGGAGCATTATTGTTTCATTGGAGTAGTTTTATAAAAGAAAAGTTGCACTTCACATTCCCCTAATTCCATCCTGATTATTTTATTTACCTCGCTTAAGTAATAAAAATGGAACCTCGATGGGGAAGAAATGTAGTTTAGACTCAGTTAAAGACTGTTGTGCCTTTTATACAACAAATTACACACTATGAACGTTGGTTTTGGCCTCCACTTGCTCAGAGATGTTTGTATCAAACCTTTAAAGTCTTATGTTGGTTTTAATTTTGAAGGAGACTTGAGGCATTATCGGTCTCGGTGCCGTAAAGACTCGGCAGCATTCGTGTAAAAACAATGGTCACTAGTTAATCACCATTGAACTGTGTACTGTCCCTGTTGGAGGGGACAACATCGATTAGGAAACGTAAACAGTAACTTGACCTCTGCGTCATGGTACTGTGACACTATTAGGGAAAATGTGCATGGAAGGAAACATGCGGTCTATCAGGATATTATCATACGTCTGCAGAAGAGCAGAACAATCACAATACAGGCTCTCTGTCCTCTTAACATCCTGCTGCCTAGCTGTTGGTTTGTTACTTTACATTTTATTTCAAATTCATTTTAACTTGGTTCAAAATATCAGAAGGATATCAAATTGTGAGCCCACTAATGTCCAGCTGTAGCCAAAGCGTATCTCAACACTTTTATTTTTCCCCCTCCTGCAGACTTCCAGAAGACGTACACTCAGGACGGCGTGTGTCTGACCGAATTGGGTCTGTGCCAGCTGCAGAGCCTCTCTGTACCCTCGGTTCGACGCCGGCGGCCCAAACCCAAACTAAAACTCAAAATCATCAACCAGAACAGCGTGGCAGTGCTGCAGACGCCACCCGATCCACAGTCGGAGCTGTCCCGTGAGGGGGACATGGAGGACAGCAGAGGTAACGGTGTGTTTGCATGGATGCATGCACATGGTCAGGACCGTTATCCCAAATCCTAGACCACTAGGTTGTCCTGAGGTAGCCTCGAGCGAGGTACCGTCCCCATTACTGCTGCACCGGATGTATGCCTGCCCCCAGCTGCACGGTGTGTGTGGGCAAAACGCAGAGCGACAGATTTAGAAAAATACCATTTTTATGCTTGTCCCCTTTAAAAGGAGCAAAATGCGTATTTGTACCAAGAACGTAGGTGTTTATATTTAAAATGTCGGTGTGTGTTGGGACGGTGCAGGTGCTGCAGTTCTCATGGGGCAGGACTGTGTGCGCGTGCAGGCTGGCTAATTTCACTTGTTTTAGTTCTTCATCTTTGAGGAGGATTGAAACGCTGCCTCCATTGATGTGAAGATCAGTCGACTACTTTTCCACGATGCCTAAGCGCTCCCGGTGCTTACGCAACCTAATGAAATAACCTTTTGAGGTTTTATTTTGGAAGAAGTGGATTTGTGCCGTCTTTAAATATCATAATCAAGGCGACAGTGGTTTAAGCCATGTCTTCATGATTGTGAGCCACTTTTGCAGCTCTTCAGTGTTGGTGGCAAGGGGTCGTTCGGAAAAAGCTCTTTCCACTCTGTGCTCTAATCATCACGGAGAGGGAGGGAGATCTGAGAAGACTGTATGCAAAGAAAGAACAAAAGTGAAAACACCTTCATATCTCTGGCCCAGTGGAACGTACTTGTTTAAAGATGGGAAAGGATTTGAATCGAACTTGGAGAGAGAGTGAGAGAAGGAGAACGGGAATGGAGAGATCAGTGAGTGAGGAGGATTGGAGAGAGGTTGGAGGAGGGTCTTGTCGTGTAATGAATTTCTCTCGGAGAGGAAGGAAAGGCTTGGAAAACAGCAGTCAGCAAACCGCACCTGCCTTTGCACTTCGGTGAAGAGAGGCCGACCTGATCTTCCTGAATTAATGACTAGTCCGTCCATGTACCGGGTCACAGCTGCAGCAGAGCGAGCTGGGAGCAGCAGGGACGTGAACCCTCACACTTTGGAGGTGGAACACCGTTAAAAGTTCGCCTTTCCTTCCTGTTGTGCACAGGGTTCGATTTCAGCTTCATCGTAATCCATCTAAGCAGAGAAGCTTTCCGTTTTAATGCACATATTGAAACTCTTACGGTCCTAAAGTGCTTTAAATGTAGCTGCTGGCCTAGTTCCAGGGACTAGGTTTCAATTCCCAGACCAGTAGGCTGTCCTGTGGTACCCTTCAGCAAGGTAACGTCCCCATCACTGCTCCACGGGTGCGGGATATGGCAGCCCACTGCTGCACGGTGTATATGGGTTAAGCACAGAGGATGCGTTTCAGTGCGGTTCACTGTGTGCTGGGATGTTTCATGCAAATAGTCACTTTCGCTTTCACTCAAGTGCTGATATCACATAGGGAGGATTTTTTGGGTCAGTTGTTGCTTTAGTTTTACAGCAAAGTTGCAAAACTACGCTTGACAACCGTATTTTGGTCATGTTGTGCAATTGAAATGTCAGTCTCGTCCCTCATCCCTGTATTAAGAACTCTTCTTGATTAATGCAAAGCTGAATATTCGTGTAAATAATGCATGTTATTAATAGTTAATGTGTTCTTTAATAAGGATGAGCGTGGTTGTAAGTATTGTAGGATGTTAAGAAAATAATTTTTTTTTTTTTTTTTATGGACATTGTTTGTCACGTAGGCTGAAGCTTTAATAAAGATCCATTAAAAGTGTTGTTTTAACACACGGTGTTGGAGGTGTTCGAGACGGCAGTTTAAAAGTAGGTAAAGAGTTTACAGACTGCTTGGTCTGGCGAGGCTAAACCACAGAGTTGTACGTGTTGAAGCATTTGATACCGCAGGACTGAAGCACTGTAGTGTGTTCAGAGTGAAGTTCTTGTACCAAAAAACATGTGAAGGGTTGCGACCTGCTAAAGGCCAGGTCGTGTGTGTGTGTGTGTGTGTGTGTGTGTGTGTGTGTGTGTGTCTGTTTCCTGATCGCTGTGTGTTGCTGTTTCAGAAGGGGATCTGATGGACTGTGATGTGAAGTCTGACTCGAGCCCCGAGCGAGAGCCCAACGACGAAGAGATGAAGGGGCCTGAGGGCACCGACGGCATGAAGAAGAGGAAGAGGAAACCCTACAGACCGGGTGAGGAACAGGAGGAGAGAAAGGCACTGCCCAAGATTCAAAGGAAAAAAAGGGATTTAAAAGAAAGAAAAAAAAATCCAGAAAGAGGCTGAGAAAGTCTAGGAAACAAAAGAGATGTGGGGAGAGGCAGGGAACATGTAGAAAAGGAATGATGCATGGAAAAGGAGGAGTGAAAGGTGCACCTATGAGGAGGAGAGAGGTAGAAAGAAATGATTTAGAGACTTATAAAAACGAAGGCAGCGTTGGAGAAAAAGCATGGAAGAGGAAAGAGAAGAGACTGGTAAAGGAGGGAAAATGAAGTAGAAATGGGGGTAAAAAGAGGGGGAGAAGACTGGGAAAGGAAAGGAATGAGTGTGTGTGTGTGTGTGTTTAGGGGGAGAAATGGAGGGAGGAAGGGAAGTAGAGGTGCACTTATCGGAAAGGACAGCTCCGCTGGAGTGTGAAATAGTGCGGCTGCACACTCCAGACCCTAAATAGCTTCCCACAGTGCTCTGCTCTTTAGAGCTCCTAGCCGAGGACGGCTGCTGAAAGGAACATTTGCTCTGAGCCTAGAAAAAGTAATCTCTTTACCCCCCCCTCTTCGTTTCGTACTTGGAAATACCTATAGTGCGATACGAGCTCTCTTTAAATATGGCGTCTCTCCCGTCGAAGCTGAATTCTCCGATTTTTTTATTTTTTTTTTTCCTCCGTCTTATCTCCCGCTGACGAGCAGCTCTGGCGAAAATTGCAGTGTTAATTTTCCTTCCCCAGAGGGATCCCTGTTTCTGTGCACGGGCCCAGATTGTTTCCAAAATGAGATGCAGTGTCGTTTCTGCCACACGGATCTCTGTCAATCATCTCACTCCTGAAATTTCACATTTTCACATTCAGGAAGGACAGGCAGCGAAAGAGCTGCAGAATATTTTTAGCCCCTAACTCTGGAGGCCTTCCACAGTTTATCGGTCGTGGTGGGAGCCATTTTACAGAGCAGAGGTTTTAATACCAGCCTGGACTCTGGGTTAAGTGCAGTCTGTTTGATGTTTCTGTTTTCACTCTTCACTCATACACGTTCAGGCTAACGCAGGGATTTTTAAACTGCAGGAGAAGCTTGCAGAAACGAAAGCCTTTTAAAATACAGATCTCTAGATTTAAACCCTCGGCTTGGATTGTAATGATCTCAGTATGGCTTATAAAATTCTATCAGTATGCTTTCTTTGTCTTTTTTGGAAATCACCGTTTGATCCCAAGACTCGTCCTTCAGGTATTACCCTCTTTCCCTCTATTTTGATGATTTATAGTTTTCACAAATGTTTTATTTTAAAGTTAACGGCAGGCTCGTCACGGATGATCCCAAATTCAAACTTGCGGTGGGCTAGTGTTCAGGGACGAGGCCCCAGCATCAAAGGGTTCGAATCCCAGACCAGTAGGTTGTCCTGAGTTACCTTTGAGCGAGGTACCATCCCCATCACTGCTCCCCGGGCGCTTTAAATAACTGCCCCCTGCTGCACGGGGCCAGACTCTTAATGGTAGCTGTGGATTGTTTATTCAAACACTCGTGAGCAAAGAACAAGCTGTAAAGTTGGTTCTAGATGCTCTGTTTTTGGTGCCGTCATCCACCGAGGAACGGATAAATGTGAACACCAGGAAGCAGATCATCAGGCTGACAGATCAGAACAAAATCAACCAAACGTGCTGTTTACTAATACAAGAACTGTTGACCTTCAGAAGTAAGCCTAACGTCCTGTAGAAAAGTCTTTAAACTAACGTTTAAACGTTTAACGTTTTATTTGTCACATGTACGGTGTTAGTACAGTAGAATGCAAACACAATGTCCAGCATCCAATCATAATCGTTCCTCAGATATTTAGTCATGCACACCGTTGTCGACCTGGAAAGGTTAAACCTTTACAGTGTAGCAGCGAGTGATGTTAGTTTAGTTGATGTTTGTTTTAAACTTCAGAGGGCAGCGGTGAGTCGTGTTATCAGTTAGGAGCTACTGAGTAACATCAGGAGGAAGATGGCGATCGACCTGTTTGACTAATAAACAACAAAGAAATGATCGCTTTTAATCACAGCTCTGTGTGGCATTATCTTCGTCCTGTTTTTCTGGTGCACTTTCTCTCGTGCTTTGGTGCAGAACATGCCAGGATTAGGATGCTGCTGCTGCTGGATCCTTGCATCAGGCTTTTATCTATTTATTCATTTATTTATTTTTCAAAGCCGTGGAACAAGCAAGGGCCGAGTCCAATGGCCAGGCAGTTTAATTCGAAGAATTTTGGCAAATGCTTGTTATAGCCCTCAAGTCGCTCTACGCAGCCAGACTAGATGTCCGATATGTTCTCTTACGGATGTTTTGGATCGCTGCAGCCATGCCTTCATTTCCACGGCCATAAATCAGCAGGAGCGTCTCTCCTGCGGCCAGGGGACGATTTGCAGTATCGAAGAGGCAGAAGGGTTGGAGGAGGGGCAGAACGGACCATGCCAATCTCGGCCGCCCAAAAATAGGTACACCTGAAATGGTTCCTGAAGTAGAGCGAGTTGCAGAGAGCCAAGATGAATCACCCTGCTGCTGGCCTGCAGCTCATGCGTCATCCTGAATAATGGAGATTAATGTCAGGATTTCACTGTCAGTGTCCAATATTATTAATCCCTGACTGCATCCATCACCCAGTGTGGAGTTTCTTTTTGCATGTGCTTATCAACTCCTATTGGTTTTTCACCTCCTCCTCCTTTTGCTCTTCCTAGGAATTGGTGGGTTTATGGTTCGCCAGAGGAGCAAGACCGGGCAAGGCAAAGCTAAGCGATCCCTGAGCAGGAAGGATTCTGTTGGCTCGCTCTCAGAGAACCCCATGGGGAAGGAGGAAGGTAGGGTCTGACGACTTAAATCAACATGTTTCAGATTATTCTGGGTTTTTTCCCTGCTCCAAATACACTTTTCCCCCCATAATTTAGTCTGCACACAGGACCAATTCTGGGTTCTTAAGTAGGGCAAGGAGAACATCCTCTACATTAAGGGTGGTGGTGGTCCAGTGGTAGGATACTTGCCTATGGCTCAAGAGGTCCCAGGTTCAAATCCCACCTCTGGCACTACCACCACTGGGTCCCTGAGCAAGACCCTTAACCCTGAGTGTCTCCAGGGGGGACTGTCCCTGTAATTAGGACATGGAAGTCGCTCTGGATAAGAGCGTCTGCTAAATGCTGTAAATGTAAATGTACGTTAGATTTTCTCCTGATATATTACTTGAAATCCAGAGCAGAAAAATATAATGAATGTGGTCTAGTACAGGTCTGTATGATCTAGACTTATACAGAGGTTTGAATTTAAGGTTCCCGTTTACAGTGAAGGTCCCCATTCCCAGTGCCGTACATCAGCTGGGGAGGAATGAAGCTCCATACAATTTGGGATGAGTTGGAAAGGTGTCATAGAACTTATCCAACACCATTACCTGACCTCACTAATGTTTTTGGTGCACTCCTGACACCCTGGCTGGACAGTGTACAGCTTCTCCAGAAGAGTAAAAGTGTGACTGGGGATAAACTTCCTAGTAATGCCCAGAATTTAAAACCAAGCGATGGATCAGTAGCTGTCTACAAGCTATGGTCGCCGGTGTCTATGTAGACATGGCTTTGGATGGCGGATTCGTGCTGGATCTCGTTTTCTAATTTTTTTAATCTAGGGCTTGTTTTAACCCGTAGCTGAGGAATATATCTGATCTTTCCTAAAATGACGACATGATCCGTGAAGCGCCGATTGACACTTTACCCTTGTTGCTCAGGCTGGAACGAACCGGACACCCCAGTGGATGAAATACCACCTGTGACTGAACCCTTGGAGAAAGTCAAGAAGAGATACAGAAAGAAGAAAACCAAATTAGAGGAGGCCTTTCCATCATATCTCCAGGTACGTGACTGCAGCTTTAGAACGTTTCTATTACACAACATCAGGAGAGTTCCTTTGATTAGGAACAGGCATTGCAAAGACCATATTAATGCTAGGGATGATACCCTGCTGGTTCTGCTTTGGAGAAGAATTTGAGACATTGAGAGAGGAACCAGGGACTTTTTGTAGGAACTAAGGAACTTTTTTGAAGGAACCTGGAACATTTTTAGGAACCTGGAGCTTTTCTTGCTTTTACCCTTCTGGAACTTGGCCTAGTTGAAGGTTCCTGGTAGTTCCTTCCCCATTTTTTTTTTTTTAGTCCATGTTCAAGTGGAAATACTTTTCTTTCGGGGATGGGTCTTAATAGCTTAATTGCAATGTGCTGATTGGTTCGTCTCACAAGTATACAGTTTAACATGCATCCACTGAACGTTGCAAGCCTTATCATGAACAAAACTTCCAGTCCCACTTGATTGGCGTGAAATCGAAAGGCGTAGGTGGTCGTTGTCTACAAAGTTCAGGAACTGTACGGCCCAGACTCTAAACCAGGACTGCATATTAGCTCATCTTATTGGTCTTTGTCTTATCCATGGTAGACTGCAGATTTTCGGACTATTCTTAGCCCAGCGCTGTTGGTCTCGTCAGGGTCCTGACCTTTGAAAGAGTAAAGAGGGGGGCTGACAAATTTTGCAGGGAAACAGATGGACTACAATTTAATTGCAGAGCAATAAAGTGCCCATCCATGGTGAGCAGAGCCAATAAAACAAAGAGTGTAGATGCAAGATAAGTGGGTCTCATAAAGTGTCCAGTGAGTGAAATGAGAAAGTAGATTACAGCTGAATTATAGCCCTGCTGTTTAAGGGGTTAAATCGGGAGCGTCCACGAAGAGTAATAGCATCCAGAGCTAATATTATTTTGGGTCTACCAGCCCTTTATGTGCAAGCATAAGCAGTTCATCATCGCCTTCGTAAAAACCGCGAGCCGTCCCTGCAGAAAAGGTCTTTGGCTTGCCGTTAACGTGAGCAGATCTCTTCTCGTCCGTTCAGACGCGTCCGTAGTGAAGAACAAGCCTGTGCTGGGACTCCACGCTGCTGCTTTCGGAAGGATCCTCATGCTCAGCGCTGGCGAGGCAGCCATGCATTAAGTGTACCAGCTGTCACTTTGGGCTTTTCTTGTTCTGCAAGCTTCAAATTAAACTTAAAGGTCCTCACCAGAGACATGACTTTAATCAATTATTTAAATCCCAGCGCATTAGGCTTTTAATGTTTTAACGCAGCGGGGAGCAGTCAGATTGATAGTTTGGAGCTGTTAGATATAGTGAGCTGTTACAAAGTTACTTAGCCGGCGAGCACATGCTGCTTGTTTGCATTTGTGTGTTGGAAGGTTTGATTTAAAGCGTGTGCGGTCGGAGTTATTGCGCGTGCGGACGTGTACGCATCTGGTAAGTCTGAAGACCTTGGATCGTTACGCTTCGTGTCGAACCTTTGGTACCCGTTAGGACAGCTGGGAGAGAGAACGTACACACATGGTTATATGCTTATTGCGTATAAGGTCTCTGTGATATTTTAGGTGCTTAGGATCAATGTTGTGGTTTTAAAAAGAAAAGAAGCTTAGGCCAGCAAATGATCACATGACTAACGGGAAAGGCTGCGAGGAAGGAATGGAAATGTATTAAATAAAAATATTCACGCAACCGGTTCGATATTGAAATATTGGCTTTTTTAATATATATTTTATATATTATACCCTTTTATTTACTGTTTCACATATCATAACAATTACTGATGTTCTGATTGGGGGGTTTTTAATCATTTTTTAGTTAAAAAATGGTAAATTGTCAATCTTTCAGATTACATTAGTGCTTTAACCTCAAGTCTGGATCAAATGGACTCAGCCAAAATGAACCGTCTGGGTGAAAATGTATTTAATACGTTGTATTTAAGCGATCATTGTGAAATGCTGCAGCGGTGGTCTAGTGTTTAGGGAGTTGGCTCCAGGATCAGAAGGTTGTGGGTTCGAATCCCAGACCAGTAGGTTGCCCTTTGGTACACTTGAGCAAGGTACCATCTCCGTCACTGCTCCCTGGATGCTTTCAGTAGCTGCAGCGTGTTTGTTGGTGAAAAGCAGAAGTGTAATTTCCTCGTGATTTCATCCCTAAACACTAACACTAGCAAGAGGCCGGTGTACTGATAATGATTAAGATATGGCGCTTAATTGAACTCTAGTCTAGGCTTTATTCATCTTGCGCTCTGTCCCCCGGCACTGAGATCAGAGACGGAACGAAAGCAGTGATGGAGCTGAAGCTCTTATGTTGATGCCTCATTGGAGCGAGCGCTATTCTGTTCCTGTGGAGTGATTATAACGACAGATTGTACTAACGATCTAATTTAATTTGATCTTAAAAAAAAAAAAGGTACCTCCTCCCCCTGCCCTAAATGCTAGTGTTGCCATTTCAGTGTACTTTGTGCAGCATCCTCAGACGTCAGCCGAAACCACTCGTCTTGGGAAGCGCAGATATCTCTGCTGTTAGAACGGAGAAGTTCTAGACATCCGCAGTTTTGTTCTGAGATTAAGCATCGGTTTGCACGCTTATCGATGTCACTTCAGTGTTCGGCGTGTTCACAAAACCAGTTGAAGGGTGCTCAAACAACATGCAAATTAAAAAGAGAAGATTTAATGGGGCATTAGTCAAGCTTAATGAGTTTATTGGGTCACTTGTTTTTATATTTTCCTGCTTTTTTTGTATTAGTTATTATTTGCTTTAGGGATGCACGATACACTGCATCACAGAAACCTGCAATATGCAAATGAGCCTCCATCCAATCATCGTTTTACAAGGTGCAGATCTTGTGATTGGTTGGTTTTGATGAATCGTGGTTTTCATGCAATCCATCAAAAAATGGAATCGGTCTAGCCACTTTTTAACCCTGAATAAAGGGCCCGTATTTAACGTTTCAGTTTTATTAGGTCCATTATTGATTCACCAGTGTGTCTCCGCAGCTCTAATCTGGGGACATGATTGATGTGGTGATTTTGGCTTGTTTTGGCGGATGAGTGGAGATGCTGTGAGAAGCTAAAGAGCTAAACGTGCTGTTGTGTGTTTGATGGTGTGATGCAGGAGGCCTTCTTCGGGAAGGAGCTGCTGGATAAGAGTAAACAGAGCAGGCAGGCGCTGGAGTCGGGACCAGCCGAGAACGAGGCAGCTCACAGCAAACCCCACAACGCCCACAGCAGCTTCCTCGACCCGTCCTGCGACCCTCTGCTCAGCGCTGCAGCCACGCCCATCTCCAGCAAAGCCGGGACACTACGTATGTTCTTTTGTAGATTCCCCTGTAACTTCAAGGATGTGTGTCTGTCTCTCCCTCTCCCTCTCTCTCTCCCTCTCTCTCTCTCAGCGCTCTCGTCCCCTTTTCTATCTGCCCCACCCCCATCTGCCTCACATCCACCTTATCTATACCCCACTGTCTCGCGCTCTATATTTCCCCAAGTGCTGTCAGGTCAGGTAACATCTTGCCATCCAGTTGGCTTCCCGTGAGGTCTTCAGGGAGGGATAATGCACTTCCAGTTCACGTTTCTCCTCATCGTCTCGCATAGCTTAGCATAATCCAGGACACACGATCTTATCCTATAGTGGGACTCCAGCAGGTTGCTCCTTCTTTGTTCCATTTTTTTTTCTTTTCGGAGAAAAATGTGCCTTACTGATATGAACTTTAAACCGTTTTTTGTTTGTTTCTTTTTTCTCTCCACTTTGCTTCGTAAAAGTGCACCCTTGAAAGGCAGGAGAGGCTCGTTTCAGCCACCTCATTCTCCACTCTGTCTCCTCATCCTCAGTTCTGTCATCCCTCATTTAAAACCAGACCCACAGCTCGACCCTCGTGTCCAAGCCCTTGGCGCTAGCCGGGCCTGAACTGCACTTAAAACCCAATTTACCTCTTGTCCTCTTTCCTGAATTCCCTATCTGGCCACTTTGAGAAGACAGAAGCCCGGCAATCAAAGCGCTGGGTTTTGAGGCCTTGCTGGCGTTCATTGGAGGAGCAATCACTAAGCCATTTGCGGGCTTTCAGGGCCACTTGTTTGTCCTCTGAGATTTTGCTTTTCCCACAGACACAAAAGAGTTGAAGCTATCCTTTAACTAAACTCATGTCTGTGCTCTAGATTGTGTCTTTCAGTTTGAGCCCTTGATAGTGGGGGGGGGGGGGGTTTCTCTGCCACAGTGGAGGCCTTCCCGAAAATCTTTTATTCGTTGAGTTTATTTATTATTATATTATGTTTTAATAATTATTTTTATACTTCTTTTTGTTTAATGGCTGTCAAAACTCTGAGCAGTTAAATTATTCTGTATAACGCTGCTATTAACGATGTTTTGTTTGCTCATTCTCGATGCTTTACAACTGTCACATACGGTTAAAGCTTTGTGTGGAGAAAATAACTGACGAAAAAAAAAATCCAGTTTTATCTCCAACGTTGAGTAGCTGCATATGTGCAATCAGGCATGTAGTCCGTAACTTAAACTCCTCCATGATTGAACGGAGCAGGAGCTTTATTTCGCTCTTGCTTTTGTTAGTTGGCTGCTCATTGATTTAATTTTTTTCCCCAGCTGTTTAAATTAGTATCCGAGCGAGAGGGCTGCAGTCACTGAATCTTTACAGCAAAATAAAGAACTTTAGTGTCTGGGCTTCAGCCAACCACACTGGAAAATGTCATTCGTGTTGACTTTAACTTTTGACAGCCCTAATTATATTTTTTGTTGAATTAGCCAAAGTCCGAAGCTTCAGTTTAGTGTGGCGGAAAAACAAACGGGTTCAGGTTCTTTGCTTGAATTATTTGCTATGATTTTTGTATGATTTACTTCTTCATTTTTTGCAGTTTTCTTCTTCAGTGGTTGGTTAATATCTTCTTTTCTTAAGCTGCTAAGATGTCAGTAGGCTCAGAAACCCTTATGTTCTCGATCTCCAGCCAGTGCAGAGGACCCTTTAGCCGAGTTGGTTCTGCAGTCAGACGATGATCTCCTGGGAATGCTGTCGGATGACCTGGTCAAGCCAGGCTCAGATTCAGGTAGACCCGCATCCCAAGTGTAGTCTCTGGCCCCAAGTCTCCCCAGTCTGTCCCCTTTATGCAAATGCTCTAGCTAACACACTCCCCGGCTGGAAAGGTCAGCACCATCCACATGGTATTGCCTTCTTCTCTCACATTGTCCACACATTTTGTTCATGCTTCATCGTTTTACTCTGTGCTCAGTTTCTCATTGCTTGCTGTGTATCTTTAGAATTTTTGTTGTTTATCGATTCATCTTTGCTTTGCAGTGCTTTACTTTGGGTTTGGTTTTCCTGATTTGTAATGCTTTGGTTTTTATCTGATTTGGGTTCTTGTAGGTCTTGATTTATGCCCTTTCCAGGTGGACAGCTCACCCTCTCCGTTTGGTAAGCGCTCGGTGGCAGAGCAGTGTAGGAGTGGCTGTAGGAGTAGAGCTGTCCCCCTCTCTCTCTCGCGCCCCCGTTTCCAATTACACTCTGCATGCCTCTGTCCCCACTTCCAGTGCTTTCCTTCGTTGTGCACACACTCTTCTCACACTCACTCTGCTGGTTCTCTCACAATAACTACTTGTGAACTGCATGCTGCTCTTTGCCCGGTTTGAAGTTGGGTTGCTGTTGAGTGATGTTGGGTTTGACAGCACCTCACCTTGACACACCTGGGTGTTTTCAGGGAGACGTGGTAAGTGGTGAACTCCGTTAGGGCCAGCTTTATAATGAGTTTCCTCATCAGTAGGTGCACTGGAAACGAGGAAAAGAACACTTTTTTTTTTTCTTTTTTTTCTTTTTTTTCTTTTTTTTTTTCCTCCTGCACATGCTGAAGTTTCTTGAGCCAGCAAGGACACATTCTCTCCCTGAGCTGGACTGATGGCCTTGTTGTCCACAAAGAGCTTTTAGAGCTCTAGGACCGAGTGCCAAGACCAATGCCCTAGGCCGTGGTGTGTGTGTGTGTGTGTGTGTGTGTGTGTGTATTAGGCAACTATGCCGAGGTTTAGGTACCCCATTAAAAGGAGTTTTGTTAATAAAGAGCAGAATTCTGCTCCTGAAGCAGGACCGTGTGCTGAATGTAACAGTTTTTGTCTCTTCTCTGTAGAGGATGTGTCCCTGCCTTCATGTAGAGATTGTCATTTGACCGGGAGTGTTCAGAATATACAGAATATTCCGTTTTATTTAGTGTGAAGTTGTCCTCCTCCTGTTCTTTTATTATTTCTTTCCTCCTCCCAGTTCCTAAATCGAATGGTCTTGCCGTTTAATGTTGATGACGGCGTTTATTAAGATTAATCATCTCAGCGGCCCATAGTGTTTTCTTTATTGATTAAGCCCTCATCTGTTCTAATATGGCAGGGTAGGAGATGATGAAAGGATGGCTATTTTTGGTGGAGGTGCAGTTTTTTTTTTTTTTTTGTTTTTTTTGCTTGAGTGGATGGGCAACACAAATTAGGTTCCTGTTTTTCTTGGAAAATTGAATTAAGGGGAGGAGAGAGAGAGGTGCAAGAAACATAACCATGTAGAAAGATTATTTTACCATGACCTCTCTCTCTCACTCTTGCTCTCCATCTATCTGTCTGTCTTATCTATCTATCTATCTATCTATCTATCTATCTATATTTGCTTATCTATTTTTATCTTGTTCCATCTCGCTCTCTGTCTCTCTCTCTCGTTCTCTATCAACCTATCTATCTATTTATCTGTCTACCTATCTATCTATTTCTCTCTTTCTCTCTCTTGCTCTGTGTCTCGCTCTCGCTCTATCTCTCTCTCTCACTGTCTCGGTCTCTCACTCTCTTGCTCACTCCCATCTATCTATCTATCTGGCTCCTTCTCGCTCTCTCTGTCTCTCTCTCTCTGTGTCTGTCTTTCTCTCTCGCTCAATCTGTTTATCTATCTATCTATCTATCTATCTATCTCTGTGTGTGTCTCTCTCTCTCTCTCTCTCTCTCTCTCTCTCTCTCTCTCCTGACTGGGCTCTAAACATAGTAGAAAATAAATTGCTTGTCAACACTGATTTTAGGCTCCCTAGTTTGACAGCTCTAGGATTTTTTTTTTTTTTTTCTTTTCCCCCCGTTTTTATTTTTTGTGCTCACTAGACATCCTACTCTAAGCATGAAACTAATGAGGACTAAATACTCCCTCTTACCCCCAGCTGCTTTGGGCATTGGGACTCTCCCTGTTGACCCCTCAGGCACCCCACATCCTGCCCCTGCTCGGGGCCCTCGACAGCTACAGGACGAACCTCTGGATGTGATTCTGAGCCCTGAACTGGACAAGATGGTGACTGACGGTGAGGACTGGGAACATGCAGCATTAACTGCTGAAAAATGGCCCACAAAGTTTTACTCGAACGGTTTATATTACATTTATAATCACTATAGTCTAAGTGAAATGTAATCGGAAGCATGACTGCGTTGATAAAGCATCGGGTTTACACAATGTATCATTTTCCTGTTTTGACTGTCCCGCTTTACTGATAAATAATGATGCGTTATGAATGATACCATTCTGTTTTAATGACTTTATTAAATCTTTTTAAAAATATGCCTACTTATGTTTATCATTTTTAGGGTCTATTCTCAGCAAGCTCCAGATTCCAGGTTTGTAACCTTCCCTGCTTTTTTCACACTGAGTGGTTGTTTGAAGGCAGATTGTTCTAAAAGCATTATTGCATGTTTAGTCTAGCCTAACGGGACACTGTTTGTCGGTTTCAACTGATACCAGTTGGCGTCCTTGAATGATAATTAAATGCTCTCTCTCTCCAACAGAACTGGAGGGCAAAGATGTGGAAGACTTGTTCACAGCGGTGCTAAGCCCTAGACCCAGTCAGTCGTCTCAAGTAGCACAGCCTCCCAATCCGGTCCCCAGTGTGCCAGTCATGCCAATGCCACACCAAAGCCCAGGTGTGTATGTGTGTATATATATAAGTTCAATTAGAAATGCCTCACTTAAGATGTTGCTGATTGGTCAAACCAATTCTGCCAAATAATGGCATTTTCTGCATCCTTCCAATATAACGTAACTGAAAAGTATACTTAATGATACTGTTGTCTACTTATTTATTGGTATAAAAATGTCAATGTCACGATTTGAGCTTTAGGAGATGGTGGAATGTTCCCTCGGATGCCTGTGATGAATGGCATGATGGGTGCAAACCCTGTCTTCCCTCAAAATGCAATGATACCCGGAGCTGGCCTTCCTGGCACTTTCTCTCCCCTCCACCGGATGCCATTCCCTGAAGGCATGAGGTGAGAGTGAATTTATATCATCTCATCCACCAGGAAAGACACATTTTACTCGTTTGGAAAAATTGCAGTGAATTGCTCTCAGTCAGGATATACCATACACGGTTCGAGCATAACAGCTTGAGACGCACCTCCACAGGGAGAAGAAGTTCGGCCAGATGGGGAGTGATATGGTGGGTCCCTGGAGTACCCCTGTCTCAATGCCTGGCCCAGCCCCTGTAGCAGAGGCAGAAACGGACACCATGTCCAATGCTCAGAGGAGTACTCTGAAGTGGGAGAAAGAGGAGACTCTTGGGGAGCTGGCCACAGTGGCGCCTGTCCTCTACACCAATGTCAACTTCCCTAATCTGAGAGAGGAGTTTCCAGGTGAGTGACTATTCCTAGAACGACTGAGTGGATGCAGCTGATGTTTAAAGACTAATTGCGAACCCTTGTCCCACAGATTGGACCACTAGGGTAAAGCAAATTGCGAAATTATGGAGAAAGGCTAGTTCACAAGAGCGAGCCCCATATGTGGTAAGAGCATTTTCGTTGTTGCTTGGCTGAATTTGGCTTAGGTTGCTATGGGTGTCATATTTTTGCATTTCTAAACACTGACAAAGCTTCCTCTCTGCCTCTCAGCAAAAGGCTCGAGATAACCGAGCAGCCCTGCGTATAAATAAAGTTCAGCTTTCTAATGACACTATGAAGAGACCACAACAGCAGCAGGCTCCCGACCCTTTTGATCCCAGCATCCCCATGGACACTGAGCTGCTCTTCAAAGATCCACTCAAACAAAAGGAGTCTGAGCATGAGCAAGAGTGGAAGTTCAGACAGGTGATTGACAGCCCTGGTTTATTTATTTATTTATTTATTTTGTTTGTTTGTTTTCCATCGTAGTCGGAGTGTTTTTTATGAAACCAGGCTGTGGCTGTGTGACGCTGGGTTTCTCAACCCCCGATGAAGGCTCTGGCATTAAGAAATTTTTCAGTTGGGTCACCTTAACCATAATTGACTTATTTGGTTCACTTTGTGACTAACAAACTAATTCATGAAGTCATCATGTGCTGTGCAGGCTTGGGGTGGAAGGGAGGTCATACCATACCTCTTGAACGTAGAGCAAAGTTCACGCGTGGGTCAATCAAATCCGGGGCCCAGTTACGGAAACGATCTACTGTTTCTGATTAGTGTCAGCACCAATTCGGTTAGCAGCATGCTGTGTGGCCTCGAAAACAAAATGCTTTGAGTTTAAATGTTGAGAAACCTGAAAAAGGACTATTTCAAATGTTTTCTGCAAGGCTAACCATGAAATGCATGAATATGTGTAAAGTGAACATGGACTGTAGAATTGTATAATTGCATGGTTGAGTGGTCATTTATTTCTTTACATTTGGCATTGCCGTGCAGTCTACTAATTCTTAATTTGCATTGAAAAGGGAGAGTTAAATCAGATGTGGGGACCCCTTAAGAAGCAGCAGGAAAAGGTCCCAAAAAGCAAAGCCATAAAATCAACAAATAAAGACGTCCTTTTTGGACATTCCAACCAGGCAACTATAGCTGCAGGATGTGGAAAAAATTCTCTGGTAAGATCCCAAGGCGAGGCACTGTTCTGGCATTCATCTGCCAAGAACCAATAAAGACAAATTTACTAGGTGCAAAAAAGGATTTAGTAGGTGGAGTTGTCGAGGGAAAAGTTGATAAATTCAGTATTTCCTATTGGCCAGAAACATCAATACAATACTTGGCCTTTACATTTCTAATTACCATATTATTGTTGTTGTTGTTGTTATTATTATTATTATTATGCACACATTCACATTTTCTCTGCATGGCTTAACAACTCATTTTTTTTTTAAATACCCACACCTTATTTAGAGATGTAGGGAAAGAGAGCATTCTTAGCACCATGTCATCATAAATTAAAATTCAGTGTCTTCTAACGGCTTCATCAGCTGAAGGGTTTTCACTTTGTTTTTGTTTCCATGGCAGCAAATGAGACAAAAGAGCAAGCAGCAGGCAAAGATTGAGGCCACTCAGAAGCTTGAGCAGGTTAAAAATGAGCAGCAACAACTTCAGCAGCAGCACCACCACCAGCAGCCCCAGTTCAGTGCCCAGTCAGGTGCAGATCCCCTTAACAGTGGGAATCGTAGTCCCATGACACCTCAGCACAATAGTGGAGGCAACACGTCCACCACGCTCAAGGATGGCTTTGTTAGACCTCAACTTCCTGGAACGCCAACATCGAGCTCGTCCGCAGATGATGTATTTTTGCGTCCACAACCTCCACCCCCATCATCTCTGGCGAAGACTCCCACGCAGGACACCCAGTACTCACAAGGGTCATCGTCGCAGCCTCAGTCCCCTCAGATGTTTTCTCCTGGGTCATCTAGTTCTCGTCCATCGTCTCCATGGGATCCATACACTAAAATGGTGGGCACCCCCCGACCCCCACCTTCTGGGTCGAGCACTCCTCGTAGAGGCTCGCTGTCTGACATGCAGGAGAGGGGCAGGCCCTCGCCAGTCCATGATTCTTTTGGCTCTCCAACGTCTGCGAGTGTAGATATGTATGCGAAGCCACCGGACACGCCCAGACCGTCAGACCCATTTGTGAAACCTCTTGGTCCTCCCAGACCCGGTCCTGCATCAGAACAGCAGCAGCTTCAGCAACAGCAACAAGGTAGATACATGTTGGCTAACGCTGCATCAGTGGACAGTTTTACCAGGCAAAGTCACAGATCGGACGCCTACCAGCGGATGCCGCAACATCGCATGGTACTTTCGGACCCTTACTCGCGGCCACTCTTAACTCCCATTCCAGGAAGCAATGAATCTGGCTCTGTGCCACTCTTTAAAACTCCCATGCCTCCCTCACAGCACCAGCAAGAATCTTTTGTTGCAGGACAGCAAGGCATGAGGCGTGGTCCGCCCGATGGCTTTTCTCAGGCTCAGCAAAGTGATCCTTATGCCCATCAGCCTCTAACTCCTCACCCATCGGTTGGAGATAGTGTGGGCACTGAAGGCAGAATGATGCGTCAGACCCCTGCAGGTCACTTTGTTCAGCATATGCCCATGACCAGACATCCTCAAAGGGATCCTTATGCACAGGCACCCTCTACACCTAGACCAGATTACTCCCAGCAAATGAGCGATCCCTATTCTCAACCTCCTGGTACTCCACGACCTCACGATTCGTTTGTCCAGCCTCCTGGAACCCCGAGACCACATTCTGATCCATACTCCATGGCACCATCTACACCTCGACCTAGTTCTATGGAACAGTTTTCCCAGTCACCGCTCTCCAGCCGCAGACAGTCTCCTTCTCGTGCTATGGATCCATATGCCCAGATGCCAGGAACTCCAAGACCAGCACCAGGGGAGAGGTATCCTAAATCTCCAGGCAGTCAGAGAAACACGGATACCTATACACAGCCTGCTGCTGGAATGCCAAGACCAGTCAAATCGGATCCATATGACCAGCCACCTGGAACACCAAGACCTGTTCTCACTGACCCATATGCTCAGCCTCCTGGAACACCAAGGCCAGGCCCTATGGTTCATCCCCCAGATCCATTTAGCCATCAAGCTTCAAACAGGATGCAGGATCCTTTTGCCCGTCTGTCTGGTCCTGGTTCTCAAACCCCGAAACACCCTGGCATTTCAGACGAAGGTTTCTCCATGCCACAGACTAATCCCAATCAAACCCCAGTTCATGACCCATTTGAACAGGGCCCAGTGACACCATGCACACAGGCAGGGGAAAGGCTGGCTATTGGTCCTCAAGCTACAAACAGCTCTCCTGATGCTCAGAATGCCATGCAGCTGCCACTAGGCGACACTGAGGAAAAGCTGAAACAGGTATGGTCTTTTGAAAAGGTGGTGATCTTTGTTTAGTTGTTGATCCTTTAGGCAGCTGGTAATGTGTTTGTTTTGTCTAATGTTGTCCCTTCTATTCCCATTAGCGTCAGAGACTACGGCAGCTGATCTTGAAACAACAGCAGCAGAAGTGTGCTATCAGACAGGAGAAGGGGCTTCAGGAGGCTACTGGGACACCTGCCCCTGGGACGCCAATGCACTGGTCACAGGAAGATTCCGGTCAACAGAGTGACATTTTTGGACGTCCACCACCTCCCTACCCTGGAACTATGAGAGCTCCATCGATGCAGGGAGGGCAAAGATTTCCTGGGCCTTTACTTGATCAGCAAGCACCATTCCTTGATGAGACTCAATGTCCTCGACCTCCGTTCCCTAGAGACATGGGCACTATGGGGATGAGACCACAGGGGCCTAGGTGAGGGTTTATTCTGGACAATGCAAAGTCTCTTTTTATTAAACCGTTTCATTACCTTGTTTCCCGGTGTTCTGAATTTGGTTTTTTATTCTTTCAGGTTTGGATTTTCTTCTGCAGCTCCAGGTCAAGAAACGTTCCTCCGGCCCCTCCACCAAATGCAGGCTGGACCAGTTTCTGAAAATGCTCCACCACAGATGCGAAGATCTATGTCAGTTGATCTTCCTAGATCCGTGGGTGGCAACCCTCAAATGGTTGGTCCCCAGCATTTCCCACCACGAGGTCCTCCAGTGCAGCAGCACTGTATAATGGGTCAGCCTTTCATTGAACTTCGTCACAGGGCTCCAGAAAATCGAGTCAGACTGCCGTTTGGGCCACCAAACATGATGGACCAACCCAACCAGCCCCAGAGACTTCCAGCCGGCTTTATGGGGGGACAAAATATGGCCTTTGCTGACAACCAGGGATCACGACAGTTGAATCCAATCATGGGGCAACCTCAACATGAATCAGGTGGTCACCTACAGATGTCAGCTAGCATGGAGAGCTTGCATCAGCAAGCAAACATAGCAATGAACACTGCTCCACAGCATGCACCAGTAGCGACCACACTCACACATTCAGTTAGTGGTCAGGCACTTGTGTCTTCACAACCTGCGATATTGCCTGTGGCAGTCTCTGGTTCTTCTGAGGAGATCCCATTGTCTTGTAGCGATGGGATGGAGGAAAAGTTGGATACAGATGACTCAGCAGTGAAGGACCTTGAGGATGTGGAAGTTAAAGATCTGGTTGATGATGATTTAGAGAATCTAAACCTTGACACAGATGACGGCAAGGATTTAGATCTAGAGACCAATGACCTCCGCCTTGATGATTTTATTGAATCTGGGAAATTTGACCTCATTGCTTATGCAGATCCTGAGTTGAACCTTGAGGACAAGAAGGATATGTTCAACGAGGAGCTAGACCTAAGTGACCCTTTAGAGGATGATCATGGAGAGACCACAGACCTTCAGAAGGAAATGTCAGAGAAAAAAGGTGGTTCCGGTGGAGATGCCCCATCATCCCAGGTGGTGAGTAAACTTGAGGATGGTCAGCCATCTAGTCTAATCAAGCAAGAAGAGAACGTTTCAAAAGAAAGCTCTGGTATCTTACTGACCGAGAGCACAATTAAAAGAGAATTTAAACCGGGTTCAGTGGGCAACCAAGATCACTCTTCTTGCGGAGTTTCGCTGAGTGAAAACAGGCCTCTGAGCACTACTGAAAGCCATGGGTCACTCTTTGAGGAATCGGCCCAGCAGAATGGGCTGCCAGGTACAGGTGTTTCATCTGGCTCTGCTCCAGTACTCTCAAGCCTGTTGATCAAAGAGAAACTTGACGATTCTGGGATTGGCTCTGTGGGGCCTCCTCACCAGGGTGATCTTGCCCAACCTAACCATGGCCAAGATCTTCAGGCGCATATTAACATGATGCTGCTGCAGGGACAAGACAGCGGGATGAACCCTGGAATGACAATGGGTCACAGAGTGGATCCGTCACTGGCTCATGGAGCATCGATGGGAAATCCAAATGTGATGCCAGCTGGAAACCAACACTTGCCCGTCCAAGGATTTGGAGCTTCCCCAGGACAGCAAGTCGAGCTGAACTTACCCATGGTGGGTGGCCAGCAAGTTGTTCCCCACGCTATCCATCCTCAGGCCCAGCAGACAATGTTCTCACAAGTGTCAGCAGGACAGCAAGGGTCAAAATTGGCACAGAGCCAGGCAAACAGGCCTCTGCTGTTAGAAGAGCAGCCCCTTCTTCTCCAGGATTTGCTGGACCAGGAGAGGCAAGAGCAGCAACAGCAGAGGCAGATGCAGGCTATGATTCGCCAGCGCTCCAATGACCCATTTTTCCCCAACATCGGTAAGTCTTTGTCATTAATTACTTTAAGTTCATCTTTTTAATTTCTATTTGTTGTTCACGAGTCCTTTCCTACTTCAATTATTTCCACCTGTTTCCCCAAGTTCATCTTATTTTACACACTGATGTTTCAATCTACTTCCAAGACATCATTTCCACCAATATATCTTGAAAATTACTTTCCAAATACTGGTAACTTGACAGTTCGAAGTTTTTTTCCTCTCTTCTCTTCTCCAAGGATGTGAAGTAGTGTATGAGAGACCTGTATGTTAGATTTAATTGTCCCTGACAGTGGAACACTTTTGGAGCTTTTCAGTGCCATTTTCTGTGGAGTGTATCCTGAATAATTTAAGCCCCGTTCCAATGAGGTGCCATTTATTGGAAATGGATGAAATTGAGGTCAAAAGAATATTAACTTCACAACTTTCAGTAACCGCAGCCTTTCTGTCTCCGCTGTGATTTTTCCGTTATAGACTTTGACGCCATTACAGACCCAATCATGAAGGCAAAGATGGTGGCCCTGAAGGGAATCAATAAAGTGATGGCCCAGAGCAGCATGGGGATGACCCCAATGGTCATGAACAGGTAAGACATCTCTTCTTATTATTTAATAAGATTCCAATTTTCTCACCAAAAGCTGGCATTAAGGCATTCTTAAAATCAGTAAACGAAGGTTTTATGTTGTTTGTGAGAAAGCTTTACACAAACGGGCGTTCATTGGGTCTTTTTCTTTTGGGACAGAATGCAACAGATGCCAAGAGCACATGGGCCAGATGCAGTGGGTTTCCCTCAGCATGTATTAGGACAGGTATTTGCACAAACCTGCATTTATTATTTCGTATAAATGCATTTGATTAGTTGCGCGAGTCATTAACGACACTTTTCTTTAAGGATGGGAAGCTGATACCGCAACTAGCAAGGCCAAACCCTCCTAATTTTGGACCTGGCTTTGTCAGTAAGTGTTTCGTATTTTGGTCCAGTGCTGGATTCACGAGGAGTTCTTCGGATAGGAGACCTTGTGCCCGTGCGATTTATTAAGAAACTTCATGTTGTCAACCTTTTTCAGATGACACACAGAGAAAGCAATATGAAGAGTGGCTGCAGGAGACTCAGCAGCTTCTTCAGATGCAGCAGAAGTTTCTGGAAGACCAGATTGGCGCCCACAGGAAATCCAAGAAGGCCCTCTCGGCAAAACAGCGCACAGCTAAAAAGGCAGGCCGCGAGTTCCCAGAGGAAGACGCAGAGCAGCTGAAACATGTGACCGAACAGCAGAGTGTGGTTCAGAAGCAGCTGGAGCAGGTAGAGAAGATCTTTAAAACAGTGTCGTACAGGCAGTGTGGGAAGAAACAATGTGGAAGTGCACTTTTTGAAGAAATGACATGTTTCGGTTCAAGTGTTAGGACGCAGCATACATCAAACGTTCGGTTTTATGCTCACATTCGGTAGATGCCTCCATTTACATTAAAATTTAAAGTAAATATGAAGCAGAAATATTTACTGAAAGATTAACCTTAATTATTTATCACTGAACCCTCATAAGATGAAATCTAAAATAAAGTTTACAGCACAGCCACGGTAAACAAATAAGCTTCTCATCAGAAAATTTAATTGGTCCGTATATGATATATGTACAGCCCTTAGCAGTAGAGGTGATTCCTGTAGAGGGGAGGAGAGTATGGACACTGGAGGAGGACTTCACTAATTATTTCCCACCACGGTGACCTTTCCATACTGGAGAGCGTAGACACCTTGGCCAGTCCGGAGCCCGAGAATGGAGCGGTGTCTGATTTATTCTCTGACATTATCTCTTCGCCTGCTCCATTCTGTCAACATTTTCCCAAGGCCTCACTCTATTGAGCGTAGCAGATAAAGGGGAAAAGAGGATGTCTCTCCAGTGGCACCAGGCTGATTCAAAATCAATCAGTCTGCTCACATAGTCTCTCTCTCTCTCTCTCTCTCTCTCTCTCTCTCTCATGATATAGGAAAACATGTAGCAGAATGTCTCTTTTTCTATACTTTTCCATATGACTGTATTAACAGCATCACTATAATATGAATGGCATGATTTCATGGTGCAGGAGTGGTAACCACTCTCTTGACTGGCCTGAGAGTGTTTTATCCTGCACATCAAGTTCAGGGTTATTTCCTGTAACAAGTTACCCAGCTCGGATCATTTCTCTGTCTGTTTACGTAGATCCGAAAGCAGCAGAAAGAACATGCTGAACTTATTGAGGAGTACCGTGTCAAGCAGCAGCAGCAGCAGCAGCAGCAGCAGCAGCAAAGCCTCCAGCCACCCTCTATGATGAATCCAATGCAGGCCATGCCAGGAATTCAAGGCCAAGCCCCTGGCATGATGCCTGGTGGACCACACATGGTCCAACCTATGATGGGTCCAATGCAGCCCCATCCAGGGCAGCCCAACCCTGCTCGCATGCCTAACATGCCGAGCTGGCACCCTGGTGCTCCTGGGCCTATGGGTGGACCAAGGATGCCATCTCACTTGCCCCCTCAAATACCACCAACCAACCCAGGCCAGCCTCCGCAGCCCCAGCCTCAAGCTGGTATGGTGCCAGGTGCTCCACCTGGCCAGCCTGGAGGTGTACCTGGAGGGGGTGGAGCGGGCGGAGCCACCCCACATGTGAAGTTTGACGATAATAACCCCTTTAGTGAAGGTTTCCAAGAACGAGAGCGCCGCGAACGCCTTCGGGAGCAGCAGGAGAGGCAGAGAGTGCAGCTGATGCAGGAAGTGGAGCGGCAGAGGGCCTTACAGAGACTGGAGCTGGAGCAGCAAGGGGCAGCCATAGCCCCAGATTCTAACCGGGAAAGCCTGGCCCACATGCCCTTCTACAACGCAGACCTGCCTCAAGACTTTTTGCAGCCTTCAAGACCTCAGCAGCCACAGCAGCAAATGAGCTCCATGTTTCCTCAGCAGGGAGGTGCACCCCTAGAGTTTGCCGGCCCCGGCCCAGGCTTTATGCAGGGCGGAGAAAGGCGGCCCATTGCTGGGAGCAGTGCCTTTCCACCGCCGCAGGAAATGGGGCCGAATTTCCGGCCAGAGAATCCAGGGTTGCATGGGCTGAATTTCATCCCGGGTCAGCCTCGTCCGCCAGCAATGCTCCAGGGTGGAGCTGAAGGCCCTCTGTTTGGGATGGAGTCAGCCACGCCCTTGCCCCCTAACTACCCTGGCTCAGGTCAGTCTCTCATCCAGCTCTATTCCAACATCATCCCTGAGGAAAAGGGCAAGAAAAAGAGGAACCGCAAGAAGAAGAAAGACGACGACGCAGACTCAGTGAAAACACCCTCCACACCCCACTCTGATCTCACTGCCCCTTTGACCCCTTGTGTTTCGGACACATCATCCACTCCTTCACGCTGCGCACAGGAACCCTCTGAATTCTCCAACTCTTTATCCACCGCGTCTGGCCTGGCTCCTTCATCAGAGCTGGAGAGACAACTTTCTGGCGGTGGAGGTTCTCTGCTAAGGAGACAGTCCAGCATGGGTTCAGAAACGGAGCGCTGCTTTATGGAAGAAGCCCATGAGATCAAGCAGGAGAAGCTGGAGGCAAGCGAGTGCCTAGGGGGCACAGAAGAGATGGGCACGGACCACACAGGCATGGTGAAGGTCGAGGAGAGTGCCGAACGAATCTCCCCCAGCGCTCCAGGGCAGAGTCCGTCTCACAGCAAGGGAGACGGGAACGAACTGCTTAAACACCTGCTGAAGAACAAAAGCACACCTCCTCTGGCAACCACACCCCTCACACACCAGGCATCCAATGACGGCCTGCGATCAGAGGAGGAGAGAATGACCGAAACCAAAGGGTCTGTGAAACTGGATTCCACTCATTGTTTGGTAAGAACAGCATAAACTGAACCCTTAAAGCAATAGTTGAGCATTAATTAATTATTCATATATGAAATTTAAGTTAAATAAGTTTGAACAGTTTCCCCCAGAAGTAGTTTCTCAGTGAAGTTTTCTTTTTTGCACCCGAACTATGAGGCTAATAATATGGACAAAATCTGGCCTTGTTCTAGTTATGGATTTTTACTGTAGACACAATGTCAAAAAAAGGTGAAAGTCTTGATAGATAACCTGCTTTGTTTTCTGATAATTAACTAAGGCGCGCTTGCGTCATCGATCGAAAGATGCAGATTTGGTCTTTTCTTTCATTCTAAAGAAACATGACCATTCAAAACGATTTATGTTGACATGAACCAGATATTGGAGTTTAATTCAGATTTTCAGCATTTCTTTGCTGAACTTGGCGGACACACCGAATCACCGTTGGTTTGGTCATCAATAAATGATTGAATTTGAATCATTTCAGTTTAATACCCCATTTAACCTCAAACAGTTATAATTGTTACCAAAAAGAAACCATTCTTTGAAACTTCATGCCTTCTCAGTGAATTTAGAAGTAGTGCGAAATGATGACAAGCTCCTCGGTCACTGTTGGCGACTAAAGGTCGTGTGTTATCGTGTCAGGGTGACGTGAACAGCCAGCTGCCGGGGAATACAGATCCTCTAGAACCCCCTCAGCCAGAGCAGGGCAAGAAGAAACAGCGCAATAAGAGGACACCAAAGATTGGGGCTGAGAAACCTCAGTCTCGCTGGAAGAAGAGAAAGAAGAACCAGGAGGAGCGGCAGGTGGTGTATGGCACCACAGACACCCTGATGACCCAACTCAAACAGGTAAACACCTCATATATCACAGTCCAATCCCCAGGTACTTCCATGGTCTTGTGGAGCTCTGATGGTCTGCAGTGTTAGTTCGGTCCTGGGTTAAAACTTACATTAGGGCTAAAGTTTAGGGTTAAAAGTTGAACTGAATAACTCCTCATAAATGCCAGGTGACCTCCTAAAAGATAATAAAGTGTTATGACTTAAAAGCATCGCACTTCCACCTCACAAGCTTTACATAATGCATCATAGATGTAAATATCTTAAAGCTGCACAAGGCATAATTTATACCGTGTTTTTTTCTTTTTCCTGCAAATGTGCCTTTTTAATTACAGCCATCTCAAAGACTAATTGCTTTCATTAAGCCTTAATTGCGGCGCTGGCACGGATAGGTGTGGGTAGAATGCATTAAACGGAGTTGGTGAAAGAGTGAAACAAGGTTTTAAATGGAACATTCGGTGCGATTGCTTTAAAAAAATGATTAATAGTGCTGGAGTGCTTTTACATCATGCTGGTTATGGATGCACGCTGAGCTGATGACTCTAACAAACCTTTCAACAGGCATTTTGATCCCGAAATGAAGATGTGCATTGTGCTTCACTTAATAAGTTGTGATTTCCTGCTTGTCACGTTGAACGTTCTGCCTGTTTATTTCAGATAATCCCATCCCGCTTAATATCACTGTATTTGCGCTGATCGGCCGTAAGATTAAAAATCCTCTGCCTGTTGTTGATTAGGCCCCACTCGTGTCACCAAAACAGTTGAGACATGGACTCCTCTGAAGGTGTGCTGTATTATGACACCAGTAGGTTTGCAGCACATCCTTTAAGATCTGTACATTGTGAGTTGTGTGGTTTCATCTGAAAGAAGCTGCAGTTGATTGAGATCTGGGGAGGCCACCTTAGATGTTCTTATATTCTTCAAACGATTCCTGAAGTGTTTTCGGTGCATTTTCCAGATGAGAGACCATTTCTAGTAGGCAGTTGTCATTAAGGGGTAAATTTGGTCTGTGGGGTCCACCAGGCATCATTTGGTCTGTTTAGGTAGACAGGACGTGTCAAGATAACATCTAAATGAATACCAGGAAACAAGGTTTTCCCAGCAGGATGTTCCCCAGAGCATCACACTGCATTCGCCAGCTTGCCTTCTTCCAGTAACGCGCCCCACCCGGCCGTCCACGTGACGATAAACGTCATTAGACGAGGCTACTCCTTAAATTGCTCCATGGTCCAGTTCTGATGCACTTGCAGCTTTGCAGTTAGAACTTAAGTAGCCCATCTTAGAAGTTGGACCAGACGGGCATCATTCCCAACATGCATCAGTGAGCCATGACCCACCATGACCCTAGTGCAAGTTCACTGCTTGTCCCTTGTTGGACCTTGGTAGCTACTAACTGCGGCGTACTGCACACCCTCAAGACCTGCAGAGACTCGGTCGTCGAGCCGTCCCAGTTTGGCCCTCATCTGAATCACTGAGCCTCACACTCGTCCATTTATCCCGTTTCTAACAGAACTGACTGTTTGCTGCCTCTCGACGGATGTCATTGTAACAAAAAACACCTGATTTTAATGCTATGGCTGATCTGTGTGTGTGTGTGTGTGTGTGTGTGTGTGTGTGGATGCAATTTTGTATGTAGGTCTTGGAGCGTTTTACAGATTTTAGCTCTGAAAAGATATGTTTTTGTATTTGATCTCCTGGCACTGTTTCTTCAGGAGCTCCGTCTCAAGTATTGTTCATTTCTTTCTCCTCTTTACAGCAGCTCTCCCTGCTGCCCCTGATGGAGCCTCTAATTGGGGTGAACTTCGCACACTTCCCTCCGTACGGCAGCGGGCAGCTAAACGGAGAAAACAGACTGTCTGGCTCTTTCGGAAGTGCATCACTAGACGGCGTGTCGGATTACTACTCTCAGCTCATCTATAAGGTCTGGTGCAAAAATCCAGCCTGTTAAGAATCCCAAATGAGGTTGTCCTCTTCACTCCGACATTTTATTTAACAAGGACACAGTATGGCTGCTTTAGGTCCATCATTGCAAGAAATAGTAGGAAATAAAAAAATTATTATATTTTGTCTTTGTACTTACTAAACAACTGCTAACATTTCTGCGAAATTAGTCTTTGACACATTTGCACTTTTTGTTGGTCAATTTTAGAGGCGCCGCTGCTTTCTTCTAGGATAAATCATTGTTTAATTAAGTTCAATTAACTGCCCCGTTATTGCCCTTTTAAAATTAAGCTTCTGAGCTTTTTCCGGTGGTAGCAAGCTAAAAAAAAAAAAACAATAATAAGTGAGTGATGCCTTTTAAATTTCTGTTTTTGTTTTGTTTCACCCTGAAGCAGAACAACCTGAGCAACCCTCCAACTCCTCCTGCCTCTCTCCCACCAACTCCACCTCCCGTGGCCAGGCAGAAGATGGTGAACGGCTTTGCTACGGCTGAGGAGCTAGCCCGGAAAGCTGCTGTTATGAGCGGACATGAAGGTACAAATGGGTCTCCTCTGTAGTAGTTACAGGAAAATAACCCTCGACCCCTGTAGCTTTAGCAGTGCATTTGTTTGGAAAACAAGGTACACAGTGACATCCTGTTATCCATGGAGCTGGTATGATGTTCATTATTTATTTAGCAGTTAATATAATTTAACCATCACTTGGCTTAAAGGTTAGTTGTGCAAAAGTAGACGTTTCCCAGTTCTTCATAAGTATTGTGCCTCCCTGTGCCTAGTTTCCAAAACCCTGGGACAGAAACACCTTCCCACTCCGTTTAAAGGAGAGGAGGACCTCCTGGCTCAGGTCATAACTCAGGCACCCAAGACTGTTGATGTTCCAGCGTCTCTCCCCACACCGCCTCACACCAATCAGGAGGAGCTCCGGTGAGGTTTTCTACTTTGTGGTGCATAATAGTGTTTAAAGTTTGAACTCTGTTTTGAGTACCAGTCTCATGTTTTTACCTCACAGCCCGCTATATTGAGCATTTTTAAGTTCTAATTTACACACCTGACCAAATCTGGAGTATCGGAAAGGGGAAATCTGCTAGATCTTTATTACTCTCCATTTTTTTCCTAAAAATGTTTTTTTTTTTTTGTTTTTTTTAATAGGGGTCAGGACCACTGTGATGATAGAGACACACCAGACAGTTTCATCCCATCCTCGTCTCCGGAGAGTGTGGTGGGCATGGAGATCGGCCGTTACCCCGATTTGTCTCTGGTGAAGGATGAGCCCCCGTCCCCTGCTTTGTCTCCTGCCATCCCCATGCTGCCCAGTGCCAGCGGAAAAGGTCTGTTCACATCATAAAAGAAGAGAGAGAGCCTAACATTTAAATAAATGACAGAATAAATGAAACAAAAAACAAATGTTGTAAATCTATTGAACCAGTGACGATGAGTTATTTTTGCGGGCAGGGCTACTTTTTATTTCATTGACTCAAGCTTCTTCATGTAGGCACCGAAGTCAAGCAGTGGGAGGTGAAGAAAGAACCTCAAAGCAGTTTCTTTGGATCCCAGTTTGAGCAGAATTCTTCCTATCCTAAGACTGGTCTGATGTCCATCGCACTCACTTTAAACCAAACTGCAGCGGAGGTGAGTTCTTTTTTTCAACAAGCCAGAGTTTGAATTTGATTCCTAAATCCACTTTAGTTCTGCTTATCTGGGACTGAGTCATGGTGGTAGCTGGCTGAAGAGGTTAGTCCAGGCGTTCCTTTTTCCGGCCACTTTCACTAGCTCCTCCTGAGGGACCCTGAGGCACTCCCAGGCCAGTCGAGATATATAATATTCCAAGCGTATCCTGGGCCTGCCCCATGGTCTCTCTCTGGTTGGTCCTGCCCTGAACAACTCAACTGGGAGACATCCAGAAGACATCCTAACAAGATGCCTGAAGCACCTCAGCCGACTCCTTTCAGCAAGGTGGAGCAGTCGTTCTCGTCTGAGCTCCTCACCCTGTCTCTAAGGTTGCGCCCAGCCAGGGGAAACTCATTTCTGCCGCTTGTATTCATGATCTTATTCATGATCTTTCATTCACTACCCAGAGCTCATGACCATGGGGTTGGAACAGAGAACGACTGGTAAATTGAAAGCCTTGCCTTTTGGCTCAACTCCCTTTTCACCACACCGGTATGGTACAGTGACCACATAACTGCTGCCACTGTCCCGATCACTCTGCTCCATTTTACCCTCGCTCGTGAACAGCATGCAGGGATACCTAAACTCCTCCACTGGGGGCAATAACCCCTTCCCAACCCAGAGAGGGGATACCACCATTTTCCGGCGGAGCACAAGGGCCACAGATTTGAAAATGCTGATCTTCAACCCATTCATCCGCAAACGTGCGTGCTGGAGGTCACAGCCAGATGAACCACATCATCTGCAAAAAACAAAGATGCAATCCAGAGGCTCCCATAGTGAACATCCCCCTTGACTGCACCTTGAAATCCTGTCCAGCTGAGGACGAGCTTGACAAATAACATGGATTGTTTAGTTACAATGACGTGAAGTGATGGGCAGGATCTGAACTGCAGTAGCACATGCTGCTGGCTTTGATTGAAGGTTGTCTCAGCTTGCTGTGTATGAGCTTGTGTAGTGCATCAGTCAGAGTGCCCATGCTGACCCCAGTCCATTGCCAGAAGCACCTACAATAAGCTTCTGTGCATCAGAACTGGGCCATCGATGAATCATAGGCCCTGGGGTGATGAATCATAGTTTCTTTCACGTCATATGGATTCTCAGACGCGTGTGTATTACCTTTAAAGAGATGGCATCAGGATGCAGTGTGGGAAGAAGTCTCGCTGGCAAAGGCAGTGTGCTTCTCTGGGAAGTGTTCTACTGAGGAACCTTGAATCCCGGCTTTGACATGTACCACCTACCTACGATTATTATATTTATTATATAAGTCAAGTACACCCCTTCATAGCCTCAGTGTTCTCTTACAGCAGTACAGTGTACACTTCAAACCGTGTTAGACAAACAAATCTTCACCATGCTGCCCGCCTTTGGCAGCGGTGGTCTAGTGTTTCGGGACTAGGCCACAGGATCAGAAGGCCATGGGGCTGAATCCCAGACCATTAGGTACCTTCTGACCAAGGTACCATACCCATCACAGCTCCCCGGGCGCTGAATCTGGCTGCCCACTGCTTCTCCTTTGTGTGTGGAGCAGTGATGGTCTAGTGTTTAGGCTTGAGGCCCCAGGATCGGAAGGTCGTGGGTTTGAATCCCAGACCAGTAGGCTGCCCTCAGGTACCCTTGAGCAAGGCGCTGTCCCCATCACTGCTCTCTGGGCACTGGATTTATGGCCGCACATGGTGTGTGGTTCAGATACAGAGCAGAAATTTTGTTGGTTCACTTTTTTTTTTTTTTTTTTTTTTTTTGTTTGTTTTTTATTTGTTTTTTTTACAAAAGGATTGAACAAACATCCTAAATGTTTGCTTTAATTGTTTTACAGAACATTCATGGGGTGGTAGCAGCAGTAGCTGACTTGCTTTGCGTCGCTGTTCCAACTAATTTCGAGGTGACCCGTACACCAGGTCCAGAGCCACAAAGCTCCTTGGCCATGCTGGCTGGCCTCAAGGTCCCTCTGACGCAAGGGATGGACCCCCGGCAAGCTTCTCTTTTTCCCCAGGCTGCCATGAGGTTCCCCAGACCAGTAGGACCCTCTGTCCCCCCAGGAATGATACCCCCAAATCAGCACTTTGGACCCCCAAGCAGCGCTGGTGAGTTAACTCGCACACCCTCGTTGGGGACAGATGGCAATGAAGTGTTACAAATTGCAGCCATTGATGCAGCTCGTCGATATCTAATGATCCATGATTGCAGGGTTTAACTGCTTCTTCAAATTAGGTCACTGATGTTTCTCTCAAGTGGTTTGAATCACAGGTTTTCATCCTCGCTCCTTTCAGAACGGTCAACAGTCTGTTATTTTTGTCTTTTTTAGTATTTCAAAAGGAGGTTTTTCATAAAAAGGCAGCACAATGATCTGGTCATTAAGTACTTCTCGTTTTACGGTTTATGAAGCTGAGTTTTTTTTTTTTTTTTTGTTGTTTTTTTTTTTCTCCCCTTCAAATAAGGGCTGGTGAACAGAGCATTAGAGTCTGGCCTGGGGGATTGTGTTGGGCATTTGTGTGTGTGTGTGTGTGTGTACGAGGGGGGTCTCCGTTCCCAGGACACGCTTTGTTATTGATCATGTCTGAGATGTGAGAAGTTAACGTGAGCCTGTAATGATTGTAGACCGGGCAGGCAGACAGTGCTTGTTAGCTCTCAGCTTTGTACTTAAAAAATTGGAGATCCCTCATCATATGGTTTTTCAGCACCCTAATTTTAGAGCAACTTCAAGTGCTTTGAAATAACAGTGATTTGTGGCCAAACGGTTGCCAAAAAAACGAAATATCAGAATTTTTATCAGGACCTCTGTCCGTTTCAAAGCAGTGTTTTAAAACACATTGAAAGTGTTTAAGAGAGAAAATGACAAGCTTTAAATACTGTGATTGTTAATGACCGAGGCTGGTTCAAGTGGTTCCTGTAACCATATACTGAAGGTTAACCAAGCCTATCAAATGTGGCTTCCCAAGCTGTCATTTTGGAATGTTTTTTTTCTCCACATACTTGTTTATGTAACTTAATCGGGGCAGTTGATGACATTACGCTCCCTCTGTTAGGTTTTCCCCACTTATTTATATCCATGGCAAACTGCAGATATCTGTGAGTTTGACTGAAACATTGCTGTATTCCAGGTCCAGCTTCAATACGACAGGAATATCAGATGGATGGATGCAGCCCAGGGCAAAAACCTCAATGGTGCGCTCATTGCAAGGTGGTGGTTCTTGGAAATGGAGTCCGCAAGTCTACCAAAGACCTTCCCATCCGTAAACAGGTATGAAGTAGAGCAATGTGTCATGTGGAATCTTAAACCACAGCCAAAGTACTTGGAGACTTTCCCAAATTATACGTATTAAGCAGCACAGTTTTCCAATCAATCATTTGTTAGTACGCCACATGCTTCCCGTTTAATGTGACATCAGAAACACGCCAGTACCACCTGTTCATTCTCCTGACCATGGCTGCGTTTGCTTAGTGGTTCAGAGAACCTGATCTGTGTAGGTAGTTGGGTCAGAGAGCCTCATGTTCCTCAAAGACCTGAAAGAGTACACGTGTAACGTGAGTATGGGTATAGACTTCGCTTTCAATGCTCCGTGCAACCTTGGGGAGTTCATGGCACCCTTAAGACCTTTCAGACTGAAGGCTTTTCAGAGCGAATGACCTCCCCCACTCCACCCACACCCCCAAAGCAACTCCCTAATTATTCTAATCCAGTTCCAGGAGGGAAGTAAGAAATCATCCCTGCTACAATTACCAGGTTAACTGACATTCCCCCAGGGAGTGTGTTAGTCATGCCCGAGCCCAGGATGCCTAAGCTCAGAAACGGATCATTTCATGGGCATGAATTTCTGGTCATTCAAATCAGGAGGTAACTTTGATCCTCGTGCCCCTGACACCATCCCACACATCTTTACTCTATGCAGATTTAATAAGTCCTTTTGGCATCAACAAAGTCTGTGGCATAAGGCAGCCTTTGATCTCCGCCTCTTTAGTGAGCGATTCAAGTTTGCTGTCTAATGATGATTTGGGGCAATAGGTGGGGAAATGGTACACCTCCTATTTCTCAGCCTCCCTGGAGCTTGTGGCGCTGTTGCTCTGACTCGTGTTCTCTCTACAGGAGGGCCAAACCCGGGCCGAGGGCAATGCCGTTTTCTGCAGTCACAGCTGCTTTGTTCTCTACTCATCTGCCATGCAGACGAAAACGCCAGAAAGGAAGGTAAGCCACATGATAATATAGCAGATGCTCTATTATAGTGGCAACGCGTACTCCAGGGTAGACGGTACACGTAGTACAATATGGGGTAAACGGTGCAATCAGGACACGGAATGCATTGGGACATTTTGTGTGGTTGACTTTTGTGTATCCATCTCTCAGCAGAACGTCTCTGCCTTACCTGACTCTGAGGAGAAGAGCCCCACGAAGGTTCTCCACCAGTACAGCAACAACATGTCCGCCCTCGATGTGCACTGCCTCGCCCAAATGCAACCCAAACAGTCTCCACCCTCCACTCCACCCATCTATTTCCCTTCTGCCTCCACCGAGGCAGCCAAAGCAGGGGTGAAGCCGGATGTGCTGAAGGTGACGGTGAAGCTGAAGCCTCGTCCTCGGGCTGTCCACAATAGCGGAGGCGACGAGTCCCAGGCTCGCCATTTATCTGGGAAGCGCTGGAAGGGGCTGCGTTGGCGCAAGTGGAGCGTCCAGATTGTGGTACCCAAGTGCAACGTGCAGCTGCGGGACGAGGACGAGCTGGAGCTGCTTCTGAGGAAACTGGACGCATCCCTGCGGCCTGAGCCACTTCCTAAGGATCTTCGGCGGTGCTGCTTCTGTCACGAGGAGGGCGATGGGCTTACCGATGGACCTGCCCGTCTGCTGAACTTGGACCTGGATCTTTGGGTGCATCTTAACTGTGCGTTATGGTCCACCGAAGTATATGAGACCCAAGCCGGTGCACTTATCAATGTAGAACTGGCTCTGAGGCGCGGCCTTTCTGTGCGCTGTGCCTACTGCCAGCAGATTGGAGCCACCAGTGGCTGCCACCGCCTTCGCTGCACCAACGCCTACCACTTCACCTGCGCCCTCAAGGCACAGTGTACCTTCTTCAAGGACAAGACCATGTTGTGCCACCTCCACAGACCACGCGGAGGGTCTCTTAACACTGGTGGAATTTTAGGAGGGGCAGACCATGAACTGCGCTGCTTCGCCGTATTTCGCCGAGTCTATGTGCAGAGGGATGAGGCGCGTCAGATCGCCAGCATCATTCAGCGTGGGGAGCGAGAGCACACCTTTCGCGTGGGCAGCCTGGTGTTCCATGCTGTTGGTCAGCTCCTGCCGCAGCAGATGGAGTCCTTCCACTCGGCCGCTGCCATCTTCCCGGTGGGCTACGAGGCCAGCCGCATCTACTGGAGCATGCGGCATGGAAACCGACGCTGCCGGTACCTCTGCTCTATTGATGAGAAGGACGGCGCCCCTGAGTTCAGCATCCGCGTGGTGGAGCAGGGCTATGAGGACCTGGTGCTGACCGGATCCTCGCCCAAAGGTGAGCACCATGTTCCTGGAGGCGTACTATACGTTCAGATACATTTCAGGGTATTTTATTGTGTGGAAAAAAACAGTTCAGAGCAATGATTTTCACCCCATTCGAGATTTTTGATTTTGGCTTCAGGAAATGCTAGCAGGAAGTAGCATCATGCAAACGACATCCAGCTAAGGAGTCTGCGCCGGCCTGTAATCACATGATTAGTATTTTGGGGTGAAGTACTCCTTTAACAGCTCAATGAGACATGACTTCTTTTAGATTCATTAAAGAGCATTAAATATTCACTGCTACACGGTCTCCTGCCAGTGATTTCTAGGGCAAAGGTCCGTGTAGTTTAACATCATTTCATTTGAAGTCAGAATGAGCAGAGATGTCAGGGATTTCTCGTAACCGGTTGCTAGGAGGCTTCCATTTTAAAACGTGTGTCTTGCCCTTTGTGCAGGAGTGTGGGATAAGGTTCTGGAGCCAGTGGCGGAGAGGAGGAACGAAATGGGCACTCTCAAACTGTTCCCCGTCTACCTGAAGGGAGAAGATCTTTTTGGACTCACTGTAACTGCAGTCACCAGGATTGTGGAATCGGTAAGGCGGTGTGAAATTGTACTCGGGGGGGAAAAAAATCTAAATCTCTAAGCACGAACCTTCCGGAGGGTGCATACGATGCCAGGTTAAGGCAGCGACATCATTTCTATCCACATTCAAATATACTGACTGACTTCTTTAAAATCTGCTGCATTTCCTGCAAGTCTTACTCTTTGTGTCACCTTGGTTGTTTCAGCTGCCTGGGGTGGAGGCGTGTGCCCGCTACACGTTCCGCTACGGCCGTAATCCCCTGATGGAACTGCCTCTAGCTATCAACCCCTCAGGATGCGCTCGCTCGGAGCCTAAGGCATGCACCCACGTTAAGAGGTTTGTATTAAGGTGTTTTATGGGATTTTTAGGATTAAAGGTCTTGTTACTCTAAGTTCTTTGCTCTCTTTTTTTGGCCTGGTTTCCCATTTTATTTTTTAGTTTTTAGGGAACGTTTCCTTGTGTTTACATCTGTTCCTATAGGCCACACACACTGACCAGCAGCAGCAGCATCACGAAGACCCTCCAGGGCAATGGCAGCCCTTCTGAGCTCACTGGCGCCCCCTACAGCAAGCAGTTTGTCCATTCCAAGTCCTCCCAGTACCGCCGCATGAAGGCTGAGTGGAAGTCCAACGTATACTTGGCCCGTTCACGCATTCAGGTAAGCAGAGCCAGTTCGGAGCTCCCGACAACTTGTTTTTCTTATTTTAATTTCCAGACGTGGAACTGAATCCACATCTGCGACAAGAAAAAGCAGAAATGTTGTGTTTAATCATCACTTCGTCCCCTGCTTGTTTTAGGGCTTGGGGCTGTATGCAGCAAGGGACATCGAGAATAACACCATGGTAATCGAATACATCGGCACCATTATCCGTAACGAGGTGGCAAACCGCAAAGAGAAGATGTACGAATCACAGGTACGTACGGCTCTCCGGTTTTATTAAAGCAGGTTTTTAAAACGTGTTAAATCTGTTTATCTGGACAGCGAACTGTTTTTAACCAGTAAAAACATCACGCGGGCTTCCCCCGGCTCATGGAATACGATGAATTATTATTTTTACCACAGAACCGTGGAGTCTATATGTTCCGCATCGACGGCGAGCATGTAATTGATGCAACCATTACTGGAGGACCTGCAAGGTAAGAACAGAACGTGCCACAGATCTTCCTGCATGTTTTATTTATTTATATTTTTATAGTCTGCCAAACTGACCCTATAAATGAATTCATCCTGTCAGGTACATCAACCACTCCTGCGCACCCAACTGCATAGCTGAGGTCGTGACCTTCGAGAGAGGCCACAAAATAATCATCAGCTCCAACCGCCGCATCCAGCGCGGAGAAGAGGTAGGACCACTGCTGCCGCTGCCTCCTCGAGCAGGACTGACCGGCCGCAGTGTTTGGAGTGTGGCCAGAGTGCTTAAGAAGGATGTCGAGATCATTTTTAGAGCCAAAAACAACCCCAAAAAAAGCCCTTTGCAGGGACTGATTTTTAATTTTTTTTTTATGGAGCCTAAAATAATCGAGTCTCTTGTTTTTTTCTGTAAAAGAGGAAACATTTTGTATTCATCAACTGAAGCCGTTTTCAAAGAACGTGGATAAAAGAGTCTGCAGATTGAACAGAACACGTTTTTAAAGTTGATAAAATATGTAAATATCCGTCTCGTATAAAATAAAAAAAAGCACGCAGAAATGCTCCATCAAACGCTACCTTAGCTTCAGCAGAGCTCTTCCTTCCTTCGTTCCTTTCGATGGATGCACGCTGGAAGGATTTAGAGCTCGTGATGCTGTAGATGATCGTAGAACTGGAAGCGGGTTTAGTTGCCGTTTTAACGGAGGTTCTTTTCTCCTTCTCTTCTCCTGCAGTTGTGCTACGACTACAAGTTCGACCTTGAGGACGACCAGCATAAGATCCCTTGTCACTGTGGTGCAGTAAACTGCAGGAAATGGATGAACTGAACGGAAGAGGTGTTCCGAGACGGACGGAGAGAACGTTTGTACTCCACATACATATGCATTCCTTGTTCTCTATTTTCTAGGCCCGTTTCTACACAGGAAGCATTTTGTTACTTATCTTAAAAACTTTATCAGGGCAGACGAAAGACCGTAGAACTGTAAGAGGTGACGGAGAGAGACCTGGTCCCAGGATCCAAACTTAGGCGTGAGGGCCAGCGGGGGTCTGTTTGGGATGGACGGGTAAGGCAGGGTTGGGCATATTGGACGGTGAACGACCACCTAAACACCAGGCTGCACACTGGTTCCTCCACTTTGCAGAACACAAACAGCGTGGATGGCTTTTTAATCTTCTAGAATAGCAGAGCTTGACCAGCTTCAGTGAGAAACGGGAACTTAAAGTGGTGTTGGGTTAAATCTCACCAGCTGACCAGGAACGCAGAGTGCTGGCCACGGCCTTATTTAGATATTAAGAGGCAGGTCCTCTGGATAAAGATTATATATAGATCTAAATATATATACAGATAAACACGTATAGAAACAGAAATGTAGACACCACTGAACAAGGAATGTACTGAGAAGACTTCCTTAGGGATAAAGCTAAGGGAATATTAACTTGCACTAAAAACAACAAAAAAAAAAACAACCGTTTAAAATACTTGATTCCATGAGTCAGTTTATTTTTCCTTCGTTTTTGATTTCTGTAAAATAAGAGGCGAGGTTTTGTATTTATTATCGATTGAAGCTATTTTTTAAGAACGGGGAATAAAAGAGAGTCAAGCTGCTTCGAAAGCCTGCAGATTGAACGGAACGTGTTACTTTATAAAATATGTAAATATGAGTCTAAAATAAAATGTAAAACAAAAAAAAAAAGGACGTAGAAATACTCGACCAAATGCTACCTTAGCTTCATTATAGCTATTTGGGTGATTTTTCTTTTTGTTTTGTTTTTTTTTCGATAAAAAAAGAGAAAAAAAGTATTTAAGAAGGATGTCGAGATCATTTTGAGTGTTGAGTGTTGTATAAAAATTGTACAGAATCTGTAAAATCAAAAAAATCAGAGTATTTTTGTTGTATTTAGAATGTAGAATCAATATTGTCTAAAATTCTGACCACTTGAATATTCTTTCTTGTTTTTTTTCCTTCTTACACACTTTCGTTTGTACTTTTGCAATCAAAGAACGCACCAATCCTGCTGCGCTGGTTGCGACATCCTTAACCGCTCATCACAAACGTCGCGCGCTGTGAATTTACGTTCGAAACCACCCAAACAGAATCCAGTAGCTTAAGCTTAGCGAGCGCGAGGGCGCTCCTTTCCCGACGTGCGGTCGCGGCGCCCGTGCAGAACGCACACGAGCTTTCGGAGAGAAATTGAAATGCCTTTCACATTGCTTTGACATCATGAAATGTAAAGTATGCTTTTTGTTCGTTTACATTGTTTTAAGGAAGATGCTGTTTAGTGTTTGACTAGATGAGAATCATGGTGTGACGTTTTGAGCTTAATAAAGAATTCAGAAGCTGGTGACGGCACCTGGCTCACCAGTTTAAATGAAGTTTTGATGTGTGCACATCTAAAGTGGACTACAATTGTTGGTATATTCAAAGTCCTGAGTTTGTAATATACATGGCATGATGTATTTTTTAAAACTTTCAAATGAATCAATTGTACATAATTTCTGGTTGTAATGAAATTTGTTTCTTGAATATTTTTCCCTCTTGTACAATACTCAGACATTATTAACAGTATTTGTCTTTTCTCGGTTCTGTACAGTAGTATACCATGTCCAAATGGAGCCTTTTTGAAGTATACAAAGTGTAATGGGTTTTTGGAGTTTGTGGAATCAGATTTAGGAACATTTACAGAAAAATAAATATTTTACATCTTTAACCCTCATCGTTATTTCATCCCCAAGACGAGTTTTTTTAAATGTTGCTCCAAGAAATCAACCCTGCTCACTGCATACAGCCCTGCGCCGGCCAAACGCTGTAAACCGTGTGTGTGTGTGATGCAGAGTCTGCAGCCGCAGCAAGTAGATCCACGCTGAGTATCTGGCAGAGACGTGGGTTTGGGTAATTATTTAAAAAAAAAATAACTGCCACTGAAGAGATCAGGGAATAAAAGAAGGTTTTTATTCTGGTAAAGCTCCTAAAGCACCTTGAGAAACAGAAGGATCCGAGAGACGCTATGGCAGAGCCGCCGTAATGTTGCGCAGGAAGAAGGGGACGAGCCCTGATGGACGTTTCGAGGGTGAGGTCTGAACAGATCACTCCAGTGCCCTGACGATGGGACACTCCTTGTATGTCCCTCCAAAGAGGGAACGCGCCTGAAGAAGCCTGGCTTTGGAGAGTAAGGACAGATGGGACCCGGACGAGATGGAGGGAGTGAGGTTCCTCAACAATAGCTGAGATGGGTGGATGTTAGCGTTGCAGATGATGGTGCTCAGGAACATTCACGGAAGCCATGTTCACACATGGACAAGCCCACCCCCACTCAAAATACACAAATGTTAGGGAAAATGGAAAGTTGTAAATTTTTTTTGTTTCTCTAAAAACATCTGACAGTTCAAGGTAGTAAAAGTAATCACCCCCCATCTGCACCAAACGTCTCGTGAACTTGTTCCACACTGAAGAGGCAGAATGAGGGAGCAAATGACAACCTGATGGAATTAAACGAGTGAAGTCTAAATTCTGCCCCCAGGGGCTGAGCGTGGATCAGACCTGCCCCTCAGTGACGTTTCCAAAATTCGAGCCGTTTAATCTGCTGCGAGAGCAACCTTTTATTTTTAGCGTCTTTATTCGATACCATCATTTACAAAAGAGAAAGAAACAGGAACAGGAAACCGTACTCCATAATCAAAACCGCTCACATTCACAGCAGACCGATGCTCCTGTAACCTACGTTTCTGAACGTTTACAGGCGCGAAGTCTAAATGAAAATGTAGAACGAACACTGAGCAGCGCTCTTGTACAGTTTGTGTCTAAAAGTAAACGAAGCCCGATAATAATGCTCACATTATTTTAAAGTGAATCTCGTTCTTTTCGCTTCCTGTGGAGCGCGAACGCCGAAGGAAATCGGGTGACATGATTTAAATGGATATTAAATTACACAAAGATTAATACCGAGTTGATCCGTTTCAGCAACATCTAAACGTACAGTTAAAAATCAATTCCTCCAAATTCAAAGTCACTGTGCAAATTGGTTATATTTACTCAAACACGACGCAGCCGGAGAGAAAACATTTGACCATTGGAGGAGATTTCAGCCAGGATTAGCATGACGACGGTTAAAAATGACTTTCAGTTCCTCCTTTTTTCACAGGGCAGGTAAGGCAGACAAACGCCTCGTTCGCCCGAGGCGCCGGGATGAGGGCGGTGGCGCGCTCGCTGGTCCAGGAGTCCTTACCAGCCCGTACTGTAACATGGAGTCCCCTGCCATGCCAGCAAGGGTCGATTTCAGCTTAAAGTACCCAAAAAGAGGCTGCATCAGCTCTCCAAATGCCACTGCTGGGCCTCTGAACCGTCACAGATCGCCATGGCAACGTATCCCTTATGGCTGAGAGGGTCCACCACGGCCAGACACTGACCCACAGAAACCTGGTACAGCCGGTTACTCTTCTGCAAAAGAGGAAATGAGCAGAGGAAGGGAAAAAAAATAAAATCAGGCATTTCATTTCAAAAAATGGCAACCTGTTCAGAAATCCTAAAATATTAGAAACACACATTGGGGGTGCAGCCAAGAATGTATTTTTTTTCTTATTCTCTTGAGAAATATAAAACTCGAGCTCTCTGTGTATCTGTTTGTCTTCATTCTGAAGGCCTTTGACCTTCGGTGCCTCCTGTATGTTCTGCAAACACCTGATAAAGGGGGAACATCTCGGGCCCAGACTCGCATTGTGTCTTTTTCCTCTCTCAATAACTGTTGTGAGCAATAAAGATCTGCCTCATCATTTCCTTTTAAAAGAACCTGGAATTTTTTTTTTTTTATCTGCAAAAAACCGTCCTCTGTGACTGCAGTCCTGTCAACACGAGGACGCCTCTGTTCTTTCAGAGTGTTGAGTCAGGTCACTCCGGGCCCTGGGCGTCCACTTCACCAAGTTCATCATAAATTCAATGAACGTAGTCAGTGAAGCGATGCCGATATTGAACTGTAAAGAAAATTTAAAAAACTGGACTTAAGCCGAGTCTCACCCCAAGGGACCACTGCTGAGAACCTCCGGAGCCGTGGCACTTCATGAGGCGAGGAGGATCCGACGAGCGGATCTCCGACATGTCCAAACACAGCAAGCCTGCCAGAATCAGCTCGTGCTCCTCATCGTAGGCCCACTCCTAAACACACACACACACACACACAGTTTCCAGAGATCACACTAATATATAGCATGAGTAAATAATTGTTTATTTGATGTTTAACACCTTTCGGGGGCAGCGGTGAGTAATTTTGTTTATTTACAGGGCATTAAGACGAAGAAAGTTGGTGAAATTATGTATTAAAAAAAAGAAGGGAAAAAAAAAGTCTCAGACAGATGGACAGAGAGAGAGATATATATGCATGCGCGCGCGCGCACACACACACAGATAGATGCACAAATTTGAATAAAATATCCAGAGAATGTAAGCAAAAAAGGGTACATGAAGAGGGGAAAACCAACAGTAAGCAGGAGAGGGAAGAGGGAGAGAGAGAGAGATGGTTGCAGCTGTTCAGAGTGACTCACTCTGCACCATTTTAAATCCACAGAAAGAGTGTGTCTGAAACAGTATAAAATACAGTCCGTCCAGCGGAAGATTAGAAAAGTAATTCCGAGCTGCAGCAGGAAGCTGAAAAGTTCAAATGCAGCCGAACGGTCCAGGCAGGACCAGCGACTGGAAGTCTCTGTCGGCTCTGATTACACCGAACCGTTGGAGAGAACAGCATGTTCGGATGGTCGTGGTACTGAACAGTGTTAAAGTGACCCTCTCCTTTCAACACCGAGGCTTTAGCGCCACCGTCTGCGCAGGGCTGGTAGAGCCGAGCCCAAGTTTACACACTAAAATCCAAAACGCACCAGATAAGATGTTCCACTGTACCTGTTCAGGATCCTGAGCATTGCAGGCTCTCACCACCACAGCGCCCCCCTTCTGGCTGGGACGACCCTGCGCCATCAAACACTTGTCAGAGAGCAGGTTTCGCAGCTGAAAGAGAGAAATGTGTTTCCCAAGTCATTAGCTGCGGTTTACACACACCATAAAAAAAAAAAACCCTTCTTTCCTGAACGTTCCTCTCTTAACGGATGTAAAACAGTTTGGTGTAGTGTGTAAACTTTACGTAAAGTTTCAAACCCTCACCAGTTCATCAGAGCAACATATAATCTGTAAATTCTTACACTGGTCTCTACTGACATCGCCGCAATTGAGCCTCAAACCAATCACTTCTACACTTCCCTTCGTTCCGTTGTTTGTGTGGGTTCAGTGTGAAAGGTCAGCGCTAAACTGCTGTAGGACGTAAAGAGGAACATGCTGTTTTTCGCCTTTATTTTCCCCTAAATGGACTTTTTTTTGCAATACAATCACAATATTTGGCAACCCAATGCTAATAACTCATGTCCTCCAAACCCTTTGATTTATAAATTCCATCTCGCAGCCCTACAGTCCAGACAGTCAAGTCTACTGCTTCAAAAGATCCACTAATTTACATACATCCAACAGTTCCATCTCCAACATCACTGGCTCTCCTGAAGAGCTGCTTTCAAAAAGCAGTCTGGGGTGAAAGTTTCAATCAGAAACACACATTTCAGCCTGTTATCAATAAAGAGAGACTAGAAAAGGTCAACAATACACAAAGTTTAACACATTTATGTTTTAGGTTTATTACGTTTAGTTAAGCCTCGCTTACTGACATGTATGATGGTCAAAGTTCTTGTCATGTTCTCATGATGATCCATAAATAACTGCAACAGTGATCTGTGACAGACGGGTACCAGCGAGAATAAAAGGTTTACAGGACAGTAGTGAGACCAGCTATGTTGTACGGGCACTGAGAAAAGACAGGAGGCGGAGCTGGAGGTGTCAGAGTTAAAGATGCTGAGATGTTCGTTGGGTGTGACGAGGATGGACAGGATTAGAAATGAGTGTATTAGAGGGACGTTTGGAGACAAAGTTAGAGAAGCAAGGTTGCGCTGGTTTGGACATGTCCAGAGAAGAGACGAGGATGTTGAAGATGGAGCTGCCAGGAAAGAGGAGAAGAGGAAGACCAAAGAGGAGGATTATGGACGTGGTGAGAGAGGACATGCAGGCGGTCAGTATTAAAGGAGGAAGACGCAGAGGACCGGAAGAAATGGGAACTGATGATCCGCTGTGGCGACCCCTAAACGGGAGCTTTTTTGACTTTGTCTCTGGCAGGTTCATCATAATGTTCTCCAGTGCACTTGTGTTTTGTCGCCACAGTGGATCAAACGTCTCCATTTCTTCTGGTCCTCTGTGTCTTCCTCCTTACATTTACAGCCTTTAGCAGACGCTCTTATCCAGAGTGACTTCCAGGTCCTAATTACAGGGACAGTCCCCCCTGGAGACACTCAGGGTTAAGGGTCTTGCTCAGGGACCCAGTGATGGTAGTGCTGGAGGTGGGATTCGAACCTGGGACCTCTTGATCCAGAGGTCTGCAGGCAAGTACCCACCACTAGACCACCGCCACCTCCTTTAAATCAACCACCTGCATGTCCTCTCTCATCACATCCATAAACCTCCTCTTTGGTCTTCCTCTTCTCCTCTTTCCTGGCAGCTCCATCTTCAACATCCTCCTCCTGATATAATCCTCATCTCTTCTCTGGACACGTCCATGTCCATCCTCGTCACACCCAACGAACAGCTCAGCATCTTTAACTCTGACACCTCCAGCTCCGCCTCCTTTCTTCTTGTTAATTAATGTAAACTAAAGTAAATCTTTTATTTTGCTCTGCTCCCCGAGGCTGCCATCTAGTGGCAGGTGGTGGCCAATCCCAGGCTCGCCTGCGCTGCAAGATGGATGATTAGATGGAAGGTAAACAGATGCCCACCAGGCCATGATGCACATTTGGGAGTGAGATATGTTTGTATTCAGGGTTAAGGGTACTTAAAAAAACAAACAAAAAAAAAAAAAACTGAGCTGTGTGTTTGGGGACTTTTCTTTTTAATATTATGGTCATCAAGCTCGGAGCTGTGTTTAAAAGAAGGTTGCGAATGTTTGTGTTGGGTTGCCATGATAACTTACGTGAGAAAAACGACCATTAGTGTTGGCCTAGTTCTAATCCCACGTTGCATTTTTCTTTTTTGCAGAAATACATCTCCGTTATTTATTATAACATCTCAAAAACATGGACATAAACAATGACCAGGAGTATTTATGGAGGATTATAACAGAGAAGAGACTGTAAAAGGCTGAAATATACAGATGAACCCTCTAACAAATCTCTAAATGTTGTTTCTTGTGAGCCGAGAGCATCTTCAACACTTCAGGTGAGCCTTCATGTGGATGTTTGAGTCAATTTGATCCATCAAACAATAGCCTGGAACATAATTTACACTAGTCATCCCCCAAGCCCTTCACTGCAGTGAAAGAGCTGATCTCCGTTCAGAAACACCCGGTTTAATTCTGCAGGTGATGCTTAAACCCTGCAGCAGATTATGGATTATTCTGACCCTCCAGGAGTTTGGATTGAACCCCCAATTTTAGGAAATGCGAGTGGTATTATTCAGAATCTGCTTTTACTCAGGACTTTCATCATCTGCTTTTTTGTGCTCGTTACCCTCCACTCTCAGCAAGCAGCAATCCATTTTTGAGAATTCAAGCCTTTATTAAAATAAAATCTAACACCTTACAGCTCCCCACAGTTTACACAGTGGAAAAATACAGGTCACTACCCACGATTCCTAGCTCTCCTAAAGTACAAGGCACCAACCCACTTGACCGTACTGCACCCTGCTGGTGAAACGAAAGCATCTCCAGCCTTTTTAGAAACTGAGCATATTCCTCATAGTTATGGACCCTCAGCGTCATTGATGGTGATGTAAATAAAACAATTTAATGTGAAATGGTTGACAGTAGAGAATTTAACTTTCTTGCGGACTTGCATTTTTTTTAGCAGTGGTGATGGCAGGAACCTGTTTAAAAGCACTCAACACTTCACACGCTTCTGTGTTTTGAGTTTTTGGGATTAAATATTCTCAAAAATCTGAAAACATCATCAGGCAGTGTATCCATTACCGTGTCTTTCTGTGAGTGTTCCTTTTTTAGAGGCATTAAACTCGTCAGGCGTCTGGTTCCATTCACCACCACTGTGAATGATTCGGACCCTAATTTTCTCTAATACGGCACAAACCTCAAAATAATGAGAGGGGGTTCATAGATTAAGCCCATTTCCTCCAGACAGGAAACTGAGTCTTAAACATTTTTGGGATGGGACTGAATGGTTGGGAGAGGGAGAGATGGATTAGGAGAAATGGATGGAGGAGTGGTTTGTAGAGTGTTACCCGGCCACGCTGCAGCACTTTGGGCCTCTTCAAGCCACGGTTCACGAAGACAGGCGGCTGGGGTTTGTTCTGAGGTGAGGACACCTGCATCTCTGGGTAAATGTTGTCCAGGTACCACTTGAAGGAGTGACACTGCAGACGCTGACGGACAGCTAGCCGCTCACTTATGTCCCCAAAGTCCCTGTTTCTCAACTCAGGACGCAGAGCGAAGTACTGCTCCTGTTAATGAAACACACGGACAGTAGTGTGAGTCCACGCCACAGAAAGGTTTAGAATAAAAGGTCTCAGCATTAGTGTCTTCTGAAGCTGTTGAAAAAGTTCTTGGCTGCTTGACAGATCAAGAGTGGGTAAAGTTCCAATCAAGGAAAAGCAGAGTCTCCTTTAAAGAACAGAAAATGGAAGGTGGTTTAGATGCAGTGTTGCTTGAAAGTTTTCCAAATGCACATGCAGAAATAGTTCCAAGTTCAATTTCCTTCCTACCATTTTCACCGTCAAGGCAAAAACTGTGAGGCCTTGTCCCTAAACATGGTCACCGCTGCCCCCTAGTTACATCCATGAAACGAGCTGCACTCCAGAACGTCAGCTTTGGTCTAGGTGGGCTTTCTAATGGCATTTCTAGATCGCGAAGCCACTTCAAGTTGTTAGATTCGGAAAGAAAAGCCGAGGAACGAAGCCTCCGTTTCTGACCATTTTCCGAGAACATGCCCATAATCATCCACACCCCTGTTCCAGAGAAATCCAGGCAGATAAAACTGCCACACCAGCAGTGTAAAGTCTTCCCTGAAAGCTGCTCATATAAGCATCCAAATCTGTGCTTGTTGTTGAGTTGTGAAATGTTAGCGGGGAGTATGTGTAGGTCAGTCAGCAAGTATGAGACATTGGCGCAGGAAAGTTTACCGATTTCATCACACAGCAGAGTTTGCTGGATGAACCGCTACCAGTATGAGTACAGCCTTCAGACTGATCTGGCCTATAAACCTCTTGATGAAGAAAATATACCTAATGTCTCTCTCGCTCTCTTTTTCTGGCTCACTTGTCCTAAATAGGGTTGCAGGGGGTGCTGGAGTCTATCCCAGCTCTCACAGGGCAAAAAGTGGGGACACCCTGGTCGGCAGCCCATCATAGGGCAGACGCATAGACAAATACACCGAGGGGTCAATTTAGCTTCTCCAGTCCACCTAGCCAGCATGTCTATGGAAGAACTTCACACAGAACGGACCCGGACTGTCCCGCCTGGGAATCGAACCCAGGACCTTCTCACTGTGAGGCTAAGGGTTAAAAAGTTGTTCAAAATTATTTGACTTTTAGCAAATTATATGATTCATCTGCAGCTGAGATTGGTTCCAAAACTCTATTGTTTTAAGACAATAAAATACTCCACAACATTTAGTAAAACTGAACTGACTTAGGCTGCTTCTCCACCATCGGCTTGCTTGGCAAAAATCTCCATTTAACAGTATAGCTTGGCCTAGCACTGCTGATTAGCTGTTGGTGATTATAATTGAGAGAGTATTTTTGGAGGTGTGGAGCTCTCACACATCAGTCCCATATTTCACGGTGAAGCCCCGCTTCCCTCACACTTTTTAAATGTGGGGAAGTAAAACTAAATTGATTCACAACTCCTGATACACACTGTTCACACTGAGAGGAGGTTATGCTGCCCACCTACGCTGCTATAACCCACAGACCTTTTGATTTTTAAAGCTTTCAAAGCACCCATCATATTATGCAGAAAGTAACAGAATGAAAAAAAAAAAAGAAAGCTAAGTAGGGAAGCATATCCCGAATGAACTCTGAGTCTGTAGAAATCTAGCCGCTGTGAAAGGCATCAGGTGTAAAGATCTGGGTAGAACGTGTTGTGCAGCAGCGTCTGGCAGCAGGATGCTCCAAGCGGAGGTCAAGGCTCTATTTGTAGCATCTGCATCAGACAGATGTTCAGAGCCAAGTTTCAAAGTGCACTGAGGAAGACTGAGACTTTGTGCTGTTTTCTCCCTTCTTTATGGAATCTCTCTGAGGTTCTCCGTGGTTCTAAAAGCCACTCCCAACATTTGGTTGCTTGAGCCGGCGAAGAAATTCTATTAGAAGTTCAGATTCTAAACTCCCAATACCAAACGTTCTTGCCTTAAGCAGCAGCATGGTGAGAAAAGGAGTCGAATGTAAATGTGATGTATTACTGAGCTGTGTAGGTAATTATGTAATGCACTTTAAAATGTAGAGCAAATAAAGTAACTAAAAGAAGGGTTAAGCCAAAACACAGCCCACAATCAGACACGCTTGGTTTCACATCTCCTCTCAAAGTCTCTCTTTTCCTCACTCCAACCATCCCCTCCTGATGAGCCCAGGCTTTATTTAGAGCTGAATGCTCAGCAGTTACACACTCACGGCTCACGCTCCGATGAGTCAAAGAGTAACAGAGTCATAAGATGCTTCACGTCTGGGTCTCGGTCATTTGTGTCGTATATTAATGAGCTTCTCAGTTTCGCTGTGAAAAATAATCAACAACGATTAGGACGAAACACTTTTTTGGCAAAATGAGACACGGTTTAATTGAACTGATGATAAAAGATCTGCTTTCCTATTCACACTAACATTTAGAAATTGCTCTTAGTGTAAAAATAATGCATGTGACTCCCCTCGTGCAAAATTCATGTTCTGTTCATGGCCACATCTCATGTTCTGTACATAGAAAACAAACTTGAATATGATATTTCACTGCAGATTTCAGCTCACAGTCATGACTATACAGAGCAGTATATATATATATATATATTTCAGCCAATAAACAGCAATTGTGCATTAACGTGACATTTGCCTCACTGTTTTTAAAGTGCAAGATCAGCACTTTGTTCTTATGCAACTCTTCAAGTGTTGTTTATTACGTTACTTTGTCTATTTATTAACTTAACTGGTCCCCCCGCCCCAGTGCCAGAGGACTGTTTGCCCTGGAAGGACACAGAATGTTCCACCCATGCATTCTCCTCTGGGGTCTACTCAGCACTGACCTTGTACTCGTCCATCCATACATGGGCCAGTCGCAGGGAATTGTGAGCCATGGTGTCCTGGCCACCAGGGGAACCGTAAGGCCGGCGCTTGCGGAAGATGTGGCCAACTCGAGAGCAGGGAATGATCAGAAGTTGTCCTCCACACATCCAGATCTAAGACAGGGAGAACACAGACACTCTGTATGAGTTTGTGTTGGTGGATGCATGCGTTTGTGGCTCTCACACAGGTTGCTCTTTTCTTCGTGGTCAACATGAAGATAATAAAGATCCATCCATTATTAAAAAGCTACTGTATTTCCCTTCCTCCCTCTCTTTCAGAGTCCTGGGTTAACCCCATAAACAGCTACAGTCCACCGGTGATTCAATCATTTCAACATTAACACAAAACCTCTGCTTTATTTAGTAATCGGTTACGGCAAAAGGTCTAAACACCTCTAAATATCAGGTGTATCATATCATATTGTCACAAAAGTGCAGATCTGGATGGATCTGAGGATTTGAAAACTTTGTAAAGACGTGAAAAACTGTTAAATGTAATAATGCCCATTAAAAGCTTAAAAAAAGGATAAACCAAGTCGTCCTATTTTAGCTGCAGGATGCATTTTAACATCTGTTCAAACTGTTTATTCGGCCAACAGTTCTCAGAACCTACTGCTGAGCTCTCCAAAAAACCTCACTGAGAAATAACTCAGCCTTGGTGAGTGTTTGTTTAGGGACACTGATTAGTATTCGAGCTGAAAAGCCAATTTGGACTCAATGAAGAAGGAGCAGTCCGTTACGTGAGCAAACACACAAACAAAGTGGAGACGTTCAGCTCCTGATGGTACGCTACACTTTTAGGACAGGAAAAAAAAAAAAAAAGCGCTTGTTTGTGGTGACAACAAAACAAAGAGGTTCTTTACCCGGAAGGAAATCTCCAGGTTTTCTCCACCCCAGATGTCCATGCCGCTGTCATACTGTCCGAGCTCATTGAAGTACTTCCTGTCCATGGCAAACAGGCCACCAGCCATAGTAGGAGACCTGCAGCAAGAGCAGATTCTCAGCCAAGACCGAAAATAATCCAGTCAGGCTGAACAAACGAAACGAGGCAAAGTCTAAATCTTACTCAAATAAAGTAACGTTCAGGGGTAAGAGCAGGACCGCGTGAAGAAAATGACACCGTCTGCGAAATCCATTCATGACTAAATGCCAAGTAATAAAGTCATGCATAAAGGTTCTGTGTGAAATGCTCTTTTGGTCGAGAACGTGCTACGTCAGAACTGTAAAGAACAGTGCTGAAAGGAACCGGACGTCCGAGGAGCTGAATGCCACTTTACAAAGTTATCAGCATTACATAAACTCCGATCTTCTGGTTCACTGGTTTGTTTTAGTAAGTTAAAGGGCCATATTTGTGTCAGAGATGCTTGATAACAATAACCACCAGCGTTAAGAACACTTAGATTTATCTACAAAGTTCAAGCTCTGAGGCAGCTGCTTGCTAAAAGGTACCTTCAATCTTTCCTCATTTTTATGTTTCGACATAGAGGCACACAAACGGCACGGTACTTTTGATACGTGAGCAAGTTCTGGGAAAATGAAGCTCAGCGGTGGCTCTGCAGGACTTTAGCCCGAGAAGCCTGCTTTAGAGATAATGTTGTCAAACACAGAAGCAGCTCAACGAAATGTCCAGGGTAAAAAGAAAGACAGCAAAGCCCCCTGGCCCTCATCAGCCAGCGCCACACTAATGGATTTAACGCTGCCCATATGCCAGGATCGATGCAAACTGGGTCCTGGGTCACATTACCACCACCAGCACTCAACAGCTTTTATTCTGACATCTATAATCCACCGCCTTGCCATAGAGCCCTGGGAAAAAACAGAACTAGGTCTGCATGATACAGACAAAATAACATGCTTATAATGGGCTGGATAATCATCTGCATTCTTCATATCAAAATAAATAAAAAGAAAAATATAGTTCAGACTAAACATGAGGAGCTCTTTCATAGTAAGGGGATTTGTTTTGACAAATAGCTGTGCTTTTAAACAACTTGTTGACTAGAGTGTCAACATTGTGTCCTGTGCACTTGTTAGTTTTGATTTGTGAGACATGCACGGAAAAGAAATTTGGTTCTATTTCAGGTACACTGACTGCCGCGTGTCTAAAAAAGGTGGAATATGAACACAGTCCCAGAGGGGGGGAATAAAAAAATAAATAACATTTTTTAAAAATCAGGCACGGATGTAAACACCACAAAGTACAAGCCTCGTCTAGATCTCCCTACCTTGTCCTGTTCGGCAGCAACGTCACAGAAGATCCTACTTCTGTCAAACTTTAAATTACGGTGCAGATATTAGCTGATAAACTAACTGTTGATAACCTGCTCGGGACAAGACGGCGATATGATCTGGAGACAGCAGGCTGTTTTTGTGCCGTTACCTGATCGCTCCGCTGGGGTTGTTGAGTTCAGACACAGGAACAGGGTCCCATTTAAAATGCAGCCCCCAGTTGAAGCCCCCCCGGACAATAGGGGAAGGACTGTAGACCAGCGTGTCTGCGCTGATGATGTCGATGACGGGACACACCACGGTGTGGCGGTTCTCCTTGATGGGCGTCAGGAGGGGCTGCAGCCATGCTTCGTTGACCTCACAGTGACTGTCCAGAAACACCAACACTTCCCCTGTATGAGAGAGAGGGTGCAAACTTTATTTTATACACAATGTTGACATTTTAATAACAATTAAACCTAATAATACAGAACTTAGCTGGCAGCCTGACACATTAAGTATTCGAGCGTGCAGAAAAAACACTTACTGGCCAAAGAAATTGCTTCTTTAGATCGTTCATCACTACCAGGAGGCCAAGACAAATTGATCAGATTAGCTGTGGTGCTTTATATTACAGACAAATATGGACTTTAATGACCCTCAAGGTGGAGGAAACAGCAGAACCTGAAGAAAGGTCAGTGCTAAAATAAGCCAAACTGGAAAAAAAATAAAACCCTCAGGTATTGATATACAGTGTTGTGAGGGTTGGGAAGTACTGGTGTTAATGGGGAATAGACCTTACATGTGCAAAACTTCAGTTTGAATGCTATGTGAGAAGAAACCCTCCTGTGGTTTGGGACTGGTGATGAGGCAACATGCTGGTAAGTGGAATGAAATGAAATTCCTGTGTTTGCGCACACACACTGTAAACAGTGAGAAGTGAATTTGTCCCTGAATTTGAACCCATTCCACACACACACACACACACCGATAATGAACTCACAGCGAAGGGCTGCATATTTGCGCCCGGCGGGCATCTATGGTATTAATCGCCTTGCCCAAGGACGTTTCAGCCATGGACGCTTCAGCCATGGACGCAGGGAACGTGCTGTTCACCCACTTCCCAATCTCTGGTCCCGGGAATTAAACCAACTGTCCATTGGTTGAAAGTCTTCTTCTCTGAGCATAAAACCATGAACGCCTTGCAAACATTGATCCCTGACTGGAAACCAAGTTGTTAAGCCTGACAGCGTTTGACAGACCAGATCACCAGTATTGCCTTCTAGAACAAGCCAATGACTTAAAGAGCATCTTTTGCGAGAAGCTGAATTCAGCGAAAGGCCACAGTGAGATATTTAAAGGCTGACATGGAAATAAATAATTGTAAGATGCATGGATGACACTTCGATTCATAAACGAGTAGCATTTTTTGTCCTGACACTAAAGGTACCTGTTGTCAGGCCCAACTCAAAAAGCGAAAATGAAAATATTGAGATAAACAGCTTATCCTGACCAGGGCCATGTGGGATGCTGGTTATCCAAGCAACTATTGGGCAAAAGGACCAGAAACATCCAGAAGTGGGACTTCTTTGCCATACTGCCCACAGTGTGAAATGTTTTCGGTTTGTCCTTTGCATTTTGCGACAATGAGAATAATCTGGATAAACTCAGGCGGTAAAGACTGCACTGAGTTTTAGCACCTGTAGCGTGAGATGCTCCAATCATCCTTCCCCTGATCAGCCCTTCCCTCTTCTCATTCCGCACCAACTTCACCTTGTCGGGAAGGTTCCTTTGCAAGTAGGAGTCCAGGTCTCCCTTCAGATCCTCTGGATAAAACAAACAGAAAGCAATCCACAGTCATTTCACAAACCAGAGCAAACGAAGGGCAGATATCTGCTGGAAAACCTGACATGCTCGTGTAAATGAGGGCGTATTTTTAGTATGTAAAGCACGATCTCTGCACGCTTTTCATGTTAAACTAAATGTGGTGCGTCGTTACACCGGGACCATGTTAAAATTCAACTACAGGTGCCGGATTTTGTTAGTAATTAAAAGAACACTAACTGGTCGTTTCTTAAAAGAGAATAATTCACTGGTTTTACTGCAGTGCAGTGCGACATGCTGAGGAAAAACATTGTCTTCTTTAAATATTAACCACGTATTAATCACCACAAGATGAAGATGACTCGGAGTAATGTTTATTAGATGTTAGATTATTGCAATATCAGTCACGCCTACTCTCTGTGATTTAAGTTTAAAAGTGCTCAGTCCACAGTAATTTACTGCAAGAAATGAAAAGTTAAAAGCACTGTTGCCGAAGAGTGGTCCAAAAAAAGTGTCTAATTCACAAAGCATTACAGTGGGCAGCGGTGGCCTAGCGTTTAGGGTCGTGGGTTCGAATCCCAGACCAGTAGGTTGCTGAGGTACTCTTGAGCAGAGTACTGTCCCCATCACTGGTCCCCGGGTGCTGTATATGGCTGCGCCTGCAGCAAGGTGTGCGTGTTAAATTCAAAGAATGTGTTTCGTAGTGTTCCCCTGTGCTGTGCGATCACAAATAGTCACTTTCACCTTCACCAATATCTCAGCCATTTCCTCCTCTACATTGAGACATACATGCCTCTATCGAAGATCTCTCCACAGCACAGACCAGTCCTTCATCCCTGTCCTTCATTAAACAAGACTTCAGTCATGAGCGCAGTACAAATAGGTCGCTCCCCGTCCAAAACAAAGGACTACAGGGGGCGCCGCTTTGCTTCAGCGGTCTGCGAAAAAGAAGCTGGAATAAAAAGGACTTGCCTAGTTCGCTGTTGTCGTCCACCAAGATGATCTCATGCAGGAGGTAGCCTGGCGTGCGATCCAAAACACTGTGAACAGTCCTCAACAGGGCAGAGAAAGCCTCATTAAAAAAGCAGATCACTACGCTGGCCGTGGGCAGTGCCAGTGGATAAGTCTTGTCTTTGCATCTGGGAATGAAGGGTGAAAAGGTTTTTAAAAAATAAATAAAAAAAATAAAAATAAAAAAAAAAACACACACACACACAACATTGCGAATAACAAACTGTTTTATTAAATATCAAAATAATATCTAGCAGATCCTCGTTAGCTGTTGCTGACTATAAGGCTCATTATCGTTCTGGCTGTTGGCAGCATTCATTCACCCCTAACCTGAGACGCGCTCTCGACATCTCACGACCCGAAACTCCGCAGCAGGAATGCAACCGTTTTAATAGTTACGATTAAAAGTGTAGAAACAGAATAGAATATACAGCTTTATAACTGCTGCATCTTCAAGCAGCAAACCCTGCAAACACAACTCCATAATAACATTCATAGCAAGGGGCAGTGACCCAGTGTTTTGGGACGAGGCCTGAGGACCGGAAGATCGTGGATTTGAATCCCAGACTGGTGAGCTGGCCTGAGGTACCTGTGAGCAAGGTACCATCCTCATCACTGCTCCCTGGGCACTGGACATGTCTGGCCTCTGTTGCATGTGTGTGTGGAGGATTCATTTCATTGCGTTTCACAGCGATAGTCACTTTCACTTCTCAATTCGTATTAAACGCATCTAGATATTAAGAAACGAGCGAAATGGCCACTTTTTTTTTGGAAGAACTTCCCCAACATGAGGTCCTTCTGCTCCTTCCACACACTCACTTGTCGTTTCTGGTGTCAGGCAGTTCTCTGTGGTATCCAAGCCTGTTGCTGATAAGAACGTTGAAGGCATGCCTGTGGTAGCCCATATCTCGCACCTCCTGATCCTTCTCATTGAAAATCATTCCTGCAAGGAAGAAGAACTTTAGACAGAGTGGGAAGAATTTTTCAGTGCTTACTTTTCTGAGCACAAAAGCAGTTCAAGAAGCACACAGGAGCACAGGTTACGGTCTCTGAGGTGTTCAGGACTCGGACGGCACAAGATTTCATCTGTAAATCACAGTGATGACGTTGCTGATATGCAACATGCAAATGAGCCTCTGACCAGTCACAGCTCCAGGTCAGTGTTAATGGAGGCTTTAATTGAGATGATCACGTGATCCAACAAAAGTAAAAATGATTTGGGATTAACTTTAATAAAAACGTTGATTTGTCAAGGTGTTTTTCTAAACGGCAAAACTTTTTGCTTTTAATTTTATTTAAAAATGGCCAAAATTATGACAGGTTGACCAACCTAAAATATATTTTGCTAAGGAATTAATGTTTGGGTGCAGAAAGTCCCTTTTTTGGAAAAGTTGAGAATTAAATGAAACGACTGCGGACTCCCAAGCTTTGCCTTTTTATTAACGACCCCCAGTTTGAACCAGTCAGTACTGGTTTTACAAGATAAATTAGTATCTAAAAATGTAACCCTTGCAACTTTAAAACTACTCTTAAAAATTCAAATTCGGTCTTAAAATGATAAACAGTTCAGGTCTTTTTATCCTGAGGAATAAAAACAGCACCGTGCTCTACAACGAGGAGAACCTGTCCCTCTACAACACCTTTCCCAAATATACCTTTTTTAAAAAGACATCATTTGAATGTTTTACACTCGTTTACTGCGACCGGCGCTGCAGTTTTGCTCACAAAGAGACGAAGGCGACTGTCAGAGATGATCATTAGTTATTATTTTGCAAACTACCAGTTTGTGCGGAAGGAGCACAAGGAGAGGGAAAATGGGGAAAGAAAATAAAGGATGCGCTGCTAAAGCAGAGTGTGTCTGGGGTAAGAAGAGATGCGCCATAGGATGGAATTCAGATCGCCATGGCAACCACAGAGCACTTTCGCCAAAGGTCTGATTGGCCTTAAAAGAGGAGCACTTCAAAACTCCTCTGCAACAACACAAGCACGTCCAACTAAAGCGCTCTCAGATGAAGACCATAGATCACCGTTTTTTGTTTTTTTTAAATCGAGCGAGGAGTCCGATTATCATGAACGCCCTCGTGGACAAAATATCCATCTGGCCTGCACTCGTCGTAACGTCCTTCAGGAACGAAGGTGTTGATCGGTTCTACACGCATGGCATGCATTTAAGATATTCTCCTTAAAACTCTTAATAAGCAGCCACGGGAGTTTTCCAACCTTCCTTCCGCACTGATGGAGGCAGAGCTCCGGTAAACGAGCGTTTGTCACACTGACGAGCTCCTTTCGAAAGCTGGACGGGTCCTGCTGAGCCGCCGCTGATCTTCATGCCCTGTTAACCTTCCTGTGACCGGCCTGCACTGATTAACTGATGACTAGAAAGGCCATCACTGTTAATTACTGTTAAATAGTGATCTGCGTGATGAACATCACCAGTATAGTGTTTTCTGAGAGCACCAACTAAAGAACCCTGACCAGCTGCATGTTTCCCAAAAAGAGAACAGAACGACCTCTTTTCACCTGGATTTAGTGCTGAGCATTATGGGAGATTTCTGTGGAAGCAATAGTTCCTTGGTCTAAAAATATCAGATTCATATTAAATCATGCATCGCAAATTCAAGATATTTTTCCCAAATGTATTTCTAATAGGAATAAATATTAATAGAAGATAAAATAAGGTTAATAAAGACTCTTGCCTGAACAACGTCAAACTGCTCTCTGACATTAAATACTTTCATTTTTTTATTTAAATAACCTCGAAAGCTGAAATGGCATTTTTGCCTGGATTTAAATATAATAAATAACTAATTGATATATAACTTATATTCAAAACACACTGGAGAATCAACAATATGACAATGACAACCAATGAAATTTGTTCACCTGGTCAAAAACACTAAAATATTGCATAATTGTGTGAGATCAGCACTGCAGAGACCTCTGCGGTGATAACGATTAACAGCTGATCTATTGTGCAGTGATATTTACCAAGAAAAAAAAAAACAATAAAAACAGCTGGGATTAAATTAAAAATATGCTTTTATTAAAACCCTAGACTGCACTTGTATAAACAAGCTCATCCGTCAGTAGGCCAGGGCTGTTTCTGATTATAGTTGAGCAGCGGTAGAATTTAAAATCGATCAGATTTCCCCGAACAGCGTGCATTATTGAACATCATTACGTTAACAGATGACTTTTAACGCCATCCTCAGATCAGTGCTGAAGGACGCACAGTTGATGCATTACGCTCACCCATCTCTGGTGAGAGGTCAGGTCTGTGGAGGTCCTGGGCGTGGCCCTTGCGGCCTGCCTTGGCGTCCCTGTGGAGGATCCCCGGGCGGCGGGTGAAGCGGGGTTGGAAGCGGTGCTGCACCCCCTGGATGGGCACATAGCTGAAGGACAGGCGGTTTTCCTCACTGAGGCTGAAGTAGAGGAAGAGCAGGATGGACCAGGTCACAGACGTGAAGAGACAGCCATAGCAGAAGTAGCGCAGAGTGATACTGCCCATGGTAGAGCTAGCATCGTCGGCTGCCCGTCCTCAAGCCCCTAGAACACAAATCACAGTAATCCATCAAAATGCAAGACTTGCCATTGTGGTAAGCAAACAGTTGGTTTAGGTCCACATGCAGCTCATTTATACACAATACGTTTGGATTAAGTAACAAAAGTGCAAAATCCATGCAACAAAAATATAAATAAATGACCCAAAAAGAGGAATAAGTGTGTATTTCTTTAGACTTGTTGGAAGAAACCAGAGTTCCTGGATGACACTCCACACAGAAAGACCCAGGCTGTCCCAGGAAGTGCCCTGGGACCTTCTCGCTGTGCGGCAACAGCACTAACCGCTCCGGCCCTGTGCTGCCAACAGCCCGTTTTTCATGATCAAGAACATGAAAATTGTGGTTTTGACAGACAGAATAAAAAGTGGAGATGTTCCTGCCGTCATCCAAGTTTTAGAGGTTAAGTGTAAATCATAAGACTTGGCCTAAATTCCTTTCTGTATTCTACAACGGCCACCGTTTCTTAATTGAAACGCCCCTGAATCTCCTGTCCTGAAGAGCCAGTGTCCTGTGTGTGATCTCCAGAAGAGGAGTCGTTTCTCACAGTCCGATTTCTTCAACACGTCCACGCTGTGGAGGTCCGCGCTCGCTGCCCGGTGCCCAGTCACCTGTTGGGTCGCTTTATGTTTCGAGGCTTTTGAACTGAAAGATCCTTTATACGATATGCCGAACATACAATCCCAAACAAAGAAGCCTTGTGAAGTGGAAACAGTCCAGTCCAAAAACAGCACTACGGCCACACAAGGGTCTAATCAGGATTAGATTAGCGCTGACAGATCACGGCTACTGCTTAAAGAGAAACTTCACTATATACATTTACACAGTTCAGTTTTATTTAATGAGGAATCAACTGGTTATGAACACACTGCCAAATGTCTGAGGTGGTTTTACTCCTTAAATGAGTATTAAAATAACGTTTAGGGGTCGCCACGACGGATCATCTGTCCCTTCTTCCTCCTTCAAGCCGAACATCTGCATGTCCTCTCTCACCGCGTCCATAAACCTCCTCTTTGGTCTTCCTCTTCTCCTCTTTCCCAGTAGCTCCATCTTCAACATCCTCCTTCCGATATAATCCTCGTCTCTCCTCTGCACATCTCCAAACCAACGCAGCCTTGCTTCTCTAACTTTGTCTCCAAGACGTCTAACCTGATCTGTCCCTCTAATATACTCATTTCTAATCCTCTCCATCCTCGTCACACCCAACGAAAACCTCAGCATCTTTAACTCTGACACCTCCAGCTCCGCCTCCTGTCTTTTAGTCAGTGCCACCGTCTCCAGCCCGTACAACATAGCTGTTCTCACTACCATGATCACGGACAGTTTTAAAATGTAAATGTGTTGCATACATTTGTAAAAGACACTCATTAAATATGGAAACCTATATGAG
>CM029377.1:3551376-3646376 GCA_017165825.1 Hepsetus odoe
CCGGAGCTACTTTGAATTGGAAATCAGTGAATTTGGCTTGCAAAAATCGGGCTGGCGTGTTTTGAGGGGGGAATTAAGGAGCGACTGCGTTCTTTGGATCGAGAAAATTGGAAATTTTTTGCCTCTATTCTAGTCATTGTGCTTGATCACACACACACATGCGTGCACACACACACAGATGTACACTTCTCTCTGTGGGGTAGGTTTGAGGCTAATGAAGCAGATTTGTGTGGGAGCGTGGAAGCCAGGCTTGGTGCTGAAAGTGTGAGATTTTGAAGGTACATAATGATGGAAAATCCTCTGCAGCTCACCTTAACGCTCACCTCCTCCTCCTCTGATTGGCGTCTAGCAGCCCAATGTAGAACCTTGAGCTGCTGGAAAGACGACGTGTCAAGAATGACAAAGCCGCAGATGATCCCATAATAACCGAGAAAGAAAACATGTGAGAAATTAAACTCCGAATAAAATGACAGGAAACGAATCTCCTGATTAGTTAGAATGAATATCCAAATATACGTTGCAGCAAAATTAATATTCAGGTTCAAATAATGTTTGTTTTTATAGGTTGTAATAAAATTCAGTAATAGTATCTAGTAAAGTTCTAATAAAAGAGATAAAAGATTAATAAAATAATAAGATTCCAAAGTGAAATAAGAGAATTGAAAAAATTAAATAAGTAAAATTAAATAATTGGAAAAAGAATCAGTGTTATTTTTTTAAATAAATTTAATTGAAATTTGTAATTAAGAAGGTAAATAATCGAAATGTATAATAATAATAATAATAATGTTAGAATTATTATTATTTTTTTTTTTAAGTAAAAACGTGCATTTATACTCTCACTTGTGAATCTTGAATCAGTTTTGAAGTTGGGCTAAGAGAAACGTGCATATTAATATCTTAATATTTTAAAATAATTAAAAGCCTGAAGTAGAGACGAGTTTAAGGATTTAAAACGATCTTGGTTTAAAGCGTTAGAGATTTGAAGTGGAACGAGAACAAAGGTCACCAAAGGTTCTGAACCAGCCTTTAATGTGTTAATGAGACTGTTTAATTCAATTATGTTTCATGTAATTATTCCCAAAGAATAGATTTGAAGTGAAAATTAAGGGCCTGAAAGTTTATTGAAAGATTTTACTGAATGTGTCACAGCTGTCTTATGATTCTCCATTTCAGTGCCGGTGTCCAGCAGTCTGATTGGCCTGGGTCAGTGCCTGGGTCAGTGCCTGGGTCAGTGCCTGGGTCAGTGCCTGGGTCAGTGTCTGTTAGCTGATGTAACATAATCAGTGTTTAGTGTTCTTCGAGCATGGTTCACTTGGAGGAAGCACATTAGAACCTTCACTGTCTCAGAGCTGGAAGCATCACGTGGTGTTAAGACCTTGGTCTGGAATTAGGCTGGACTAAATTGGACTCCCACCACCTCGAACACTGATGGATCCACAGCAGCCCAGAGCTTTGACTGAGCTGTTGTTGGAGAGGAGATGCTGTGGATGAATTAAGCTGCTTAGGTGCTGATCATGAGCTGCGTGGCCCTCTGGGCTTTTCATACCCTGATAGGTTTTCAATTTTAATTTATTTATATTTTTTGGTGCAGCTCTGAGTTTCTCACTGAAATGTTATTTCCTTTCGTCACTCAGCCCCCTTAAAAAAAAAACGTTTTAAAAAGTCTGTTTTCTGCTTTTATTAGCAGAGGAATGGGCTCATATCTGCTCGTCTGCCGTATCTAAATCAAACACCGCTGAAGGAAAAGAAAGATCAAGAATAAAAGAAAAAATCCTTTGCATATGAGTCATCGTGAAACCGTGTGTTAAGGTGTCTAAAGCTGAATTTGGAAATCTTTATTTTCCAGTTTTGACGTGTCAAAACTCCTGTCCTGATTGAGGACTCGCCTCAACTTTCCTGTACTGACTCAGAACTTGCCTCAAAACCTTCCTGTACTGACCCGGGACTCCCCTCAAAACCTTCCTGTACTGACCCGGGACCCCCCTCAAAACCTTCCTGTTCTGACCCGGGACCCCCCTCAAAACCTTCCTGTACTGACCCGGGACTCGCCTCAAAACCTTCCTGTACTGACCCGGGACTCGCCTCAAGACCTTCCTGTACTGACTAGGGGCTAACCTCTAAATATTCTGGTACTGACTCGATTTAAGACCTACACTTGAGTCAACTCAAAAAAAGACGCTGGTCTTTTCTCATTAGAGACCTGACTTGAGACTAACCTGTACTCACTCAGGACTTGAGTTCAGGCTCGTCCGTTTTGCCACGGACTAGGAGGTTACGAGATTCAGGACCTACTTGTTACTTGCAGCTCCATGACTTTCCAAATCTGGTTTGCAATAATTAGTTTTGTGAAAAGCGAACAGTAGACACTCCACTTGACTGTTTGATGTGGAAGGACCATCTGATTTATTTATTTTTTTGACGGAGAGAGAAAGGTCCTAGAGATGTTTAAAGCAGCCCATCTCCGCACTTTCAGACTTACTTTGTCCTTCAGGTCGATAAAAAATCGCTTTAAAAACGGGCTTTTTTCATGAGAAGGTTTTGGTATTTTGTCTTTGAATGATGTGTCCAATAGCTCACGCTCTCCTCTCCTCTCCTCTCTTTCCACAGATAAGCCGGAGAACTATGATATCTGGTACGAGAGCAAGTTCGAGGAGTGTGATAAAGAGGCTTGTCTCTCGTTCTCTAAAGACATGCTGTGCTCGCGGGTCACTGTGGACCACAACTACTACGCCATCTGTCAGAACCTGCTGTCCCGCTACGCCACGTGGAGGGGCAGCCGGGGGGGCCTTCTGCATGATCCTCCGGCCCACATAGCCAAAGACGGGCAGCTGGAGGCCCTGCTGGAGGAGTGCGCCAACCCCAAGAAACGCTATGGCAGGTTCACAGCGGCCAAAGAACTCCGCGAGTACCTCACTCAGCTCAGTGGAACGGCCAGGTAATGACCGGCCGTGGACCAGACACGTTCATCCCCAGCCATTGGCCACTTTTATTCTCCGTGTGGCGGAAGCGGCAAGGTCCCCGTTTCGGAACGACGGGTGGGGGGAAGCACGTCCGAGACCCTCCGAGGTCCCAAAATCCTTCTTAGGAGGTCCCTGTTATGTCCCGGCCTGCTGATGTTTTGGAGCACTCTCTCGTGTGACTGTTCATGGTGGGGTATGTCCTGCCATTGTGGACCGCTGTTGCCATGGAGACTGGATCTTTAAAAGCACGAGAGGTAGAAAAGGAGGCAAGAAAGGGCGCTTCTCCAGTTCCTCTCTCTTCTCCGAATCGTCCGTCCATCGCACATGAGCTTTCTACTCATTCATGAAAACTTGTTCGCAAAAGTCGAGACTCATCCGAAAGCTTGTGTTCACCTTTTCAGGATCATCATAAGGTTTCCTCTCCAAACTCCAAGCAGCAGCTACATTTTTATTATTTTTTCCTCTTTATGGGTGGCGTCTCATTCCATTGATCGGTGCTTGAGATATGGGTGTGCCTGCATGGGCATGAGAGGAGCTGGCGCACAGCAGCTTGGGAGGGACCCCCACGTCCCTCTGCTCCAACCGAATCATGTGATTTTTCTTTTTTGGAGGGGTTTAGAGTGTATAGAACAAAGGAACAGGGAGTGAAAAGAAGTGATAGAGCTACATCTGTGCTTTCTTTTTCCTTTCACCCCACTTTTGCATATACCAAAGATGTCTGGCTATATGTGGATCAGGTCCCGTACCTTTTATTGTCTCGAACAGATGAGAAACGCCCATTGCAACGTCACTTCGTAACCTTATGGGGCTTTATTTCGTGCTTGTATTAATCACGCGAGCACAGTGAAGGTTGAAGTTAATCCAAATTATGCATTGCCCTCCGTGTGGAGCAGAAACCCGCTCTCTAATTGGCCATTAGGCATAAGTAATGTCCCTGTTCCAGCACAGTGGCCCAGTGCAGCAGTAGCAAACCATAGTTTGAAAAGAGAACCTGCATCTCTCACGCATTTCCCAACCCAAAAATACAGCCTTCATTTTGCCTCTTTGAAATTAAATCAATCAAAATTTAATCAAACGCCTCTGACACTTAACATCAGTTAGATTTGTAGCATCAATCTGCCAGCTCTCCCCCTCTTTTAACGGATTAACACATTCGGTTTTATTTTGCACTTGGTGGACCATCGAATTAGATTTTGGGCGCTATTTCACGCAAAAGCAGTTCACTGGTCATTTCACGGAGCGTCGATCCTTGGAGGAGGGGCGTCCCAAAACCGGATAATCACTTCAGCCGTGCACCATTCAGACAACATAAATGGAAAGAATGCAGGTTTTTGTTTCTTTCGTAGGTCCAGTTCTAAATTTTAGCCTAATCTGATTGGGGGGGATTGAACGTGTGTTTCTTTAAGACTTAACCAGTTCCTGTACCTGTCAAAAGTTTGGACGCACCAGCCGAAAGTGCTGTTTTAAGCCATTTTGAAGCAATCGTGGAGTTAGGTTGCCAAGTCTCTAATTATTAATTGTGTTCTCAGTCACTTCCCATCTTCCCATTTACTAAAATTTGACCAAATGTTGAGTGTAAAAGTGAGTGGATTTGGTTAAAGCTTTATAAATCTACAAAAAGGCTGATTCGGAGTGTACTCAATAACTTTTTCATAGTGGGAACTCCTGAAAACATGAAAAATGCAAACTGATCTCGCGTGATTTTCATCACCATCTTGTGAGACTCCGTGGACAAAGAGTGTCCAATCATCTGCTCTAACTCTTCCTCGACCGTCGCCTCCAGTCTCCATCACACAGCACACAGATTCTTATTAAAGTGGAGGAGAAGCTTTTCCCTGAACTGCCGTTTTTTTGTCCGTTTGCTGCTCGTTGATTGTTCGGTCTGCCTTTTTTTGCAAAGCTATTCATTTAAATTTCATTTAAAAGCTGCTGGATCAGAGGGCCGCAGTCATTGGTTGAGCTTTATTCTGAGCAGCAGTTATTCGGCCTCCACCAATAGGGGTGTTTAAAGGGACAGACCATGATACATTATTAATTAATCATCATATTTTTGTGTTAAATAGTTATTAGCACATTAAGATCAATAGTGGAGACATCAAGTCTATGAAATGGCACAAACTGATTTCTGTGGACCTCTGCGAGGAGAAGCTCTGGTTGGTATATAATATACTGAGTTCTTGCGAGCTGTTAAACTTCTCACCATCATTTTGAAATGAAATTATAATTACATTCCCCTAGAAATCAAACCTTAATCACACGTGTGATCAAAATGTCTTCAAGGTGATTAACACGGTCAGGTGGTCCAAACTTGTGACTGGCACTGTAGGACAAGGCTGAACTCGGTTGGCAATCAGGAGAAGATCTGGATTAAATTAAAGTCCAGCCTTGTCGTGAAACCGAAAAGCAATACGTGTTTGTTTTTGTTTTTTTTAGTTCACCCCCTTCTCCTGTACAAAACCTTCATTCCTCTTCCGTCTGGGACTAATCGGCACCTCTGTGGAAGTGGGGCGGGCCCGACGAGAGGGATTTGTACGTGCGTAAATAACTGTCTGCTTTTGTACTGTAATTATTTTACATTGAGTATATCAGCAGTGTCTGATTTTACTGTGCCTTTCATTCGAAAGTTGTGTTCACAACTTTTCAGTCGGTTTAAAAATCAAATAAATGAATATCTATATCTATACTTACGTCATGCCTTTGTATTCTTTGTTTCGTTTGTTTTTATCGCTCCGGTTCTCGCGCACCTCTTTCCGTGGATGTCACGTTTGATCCGTTCAGGCCTGGATGTTTGTCATTAGTGACGAAGCCGCATGACCTCTGATCTTCATCAAAGTCTTCCCCCATTCCGCCAGTCTTTCACTTTTTTACCCCACTTTCCACCCAGCAGAAGCTGATTTTAGGGGTCGGAGCGTCTCTCCTCTTTTTCATGTGGACGGGTGTGTTGCATGATGGCTAGAGCGAGGGCATCGCTTCGCCAGGAAAAATGAATCCCACGGCTGTAGCTAAGAGCGCCTGACTGATCTCCACCATTAGGAAAAACCCCATTACCACAGCGAGTGTGTGTGTGTGTGTGTGTGTGTGTGTGTGTGTGTGTGTGTGTGTGTGTGTGTGTGTGTGTGTGTGTGGGTAAATGTAAAGACCTCGCATTATTCATCAGAGCCAAACTTTCCAGCATGAGACTGGCACATAGAAACTGGGAGGTACTGGTTTTAATGCCCACAGCAAATTTTGTGTGTGTGTGTGTGTGTGTGTGTTTGGCGAAAGGGAATAGAAATAGTGTGGCTGCCTCCAACTCCCGCTCTACAATCGTCCCTTTAGCCGCACCCTTTCTTACACACGCTTTATTAAAGCGATAGTTTGATGAAGCCTCGATCTTCCTCTTTGAATCAGAAAGTTCAGAGAAAAATTCTGGCTGTTCAAATGTGTTTACTTGGACCAATAATAGTATCTCTCACAGCGCTGGGAAGCACATGAGGAAGTCTATCAGAGATAAGATTGAGAGATGGAGGCATGCGGGTCGCAGCCGGTTATCTGATAAGGAATAAAGTCACTTTCAGGTGCAGGTCATGCAGCAGTTTCTTCTGAAGAACTTGTTTATCTGCCGTTTGTGTGCTTTATGTGGGAGGATGCGGAGTTAATTGTGTGGTTATCATTTACTTGAGGGCTCAGTATTCATACGAGGGTTCATTTAATATCTTTTATTTTTTGCATCTCTCCTCTTGAGATCTATCATGGTGAAGGACCTTCATGAAGTTCTCAAGAACATCATTATTAAACAGTTAAAAGCCCTGCAGAGCCCAAGTAAATACCTTAAAAGTTCCTGTCAGTCACTTTTATGTGACTGGAAAGTTCATGGAACCGTAACTAATCACTGGACACATGCGCGGTGCAGGATTGCTCTTAGACTAATGGAAAGGCAGATAAGAGAGAAGCCAGTCACAGTTGGAGAACATCTTAAAAGCAGCAGGAACGGCAGTAACACCCTGTGAACTGCCCCAAAATCATGTTTCCACATCTTACATGAAATTATTCTGCTAAAAAGAAGCACGGAGATCTTCTTTCGGCTGCTCCCGTTTAGGGGTCGCCACAGCGGATCATCAGTTTCCGTTTCTTCCTGTCCTCTGCATCTTCCTCTTTCACCCTGACAGCCTGCATGTCCTCTCTCACCACAATCTTCTCTTTGTCCTTCCTCTTCTCCACTTGCCAAGCAGTTCCTTCCTCATCATCCTTCCAAAATCCCAAAGTGGTCAATCTGATTCAGATCAAAAGAATCTGGAGGCAAAATCAGCACCTTGAGCTCTGTTCCTCAAACCCTTCCTGAAGCATGTTTACAGTACGCCAGAGATCATTATCCTCCTGAAAGAGCTTTTGAGAAGACTGATCCCATCCCATGTGGTTCTTGGTTTGTTAGGTTTGTGGTACATTTGCATCCAAATCAATGCCAGGACTCCCAGCAGATCATTGAACAGAGCCTCACACTGCCTCTGCTGCCTTGCCCTCTTGCCACAGGAATCCTGGTGCCATCTTTTCCCCTCTAAGTAATGTATAACACCCCACTGTTCATGTGAATTAAAAGTGATTAATGAAACAAAGCAGTCAATCTGACTGCTGTGGACAAGGGTTAGCATTGGCACTCTGACAGGTCTGCGGTACTATTCACGGTACCAGCTAGTGGTTTTAATGTTATGGCTGGTGAAAGAAAGCCAACTCCGATCGCTGGCCTTTATTTCAGTTGGTCAGGTTTGGTAAATACACTGCAACCATATGAAGGTGAACGTATCATTTAGGGGATCAATGATCTGTGGTTAAACTGCACATCATTAATGGGAACATGACTGAAATAAGCTGTCAGGTTACCTGAATACTTACCCACTCGCTCATTTTCTGAGCCGCTTGTCCTAATCAGGGTGGGGTTTGCTGGTGCCTATCCCGGCTCTCGAAGGGCAAAAGGTGGAGAAACAGGTCATCAGTCCATTGCAGGGCAGGCCAACACACGAGGGCAGTTTAGCATCTCAAATCCACCTGACGTGCATGTCTTTGGATGGTGGGAGGCAACCGCAGCTCCCGGAGGAAACGCACACAGATACGGGGTGAATATGCAAACTTCCACACTGCAAGGACCCAGACCATCCTGCCTGGGAATCAAACCCAGGGCCTCCTCACTGTGAGGCGACAGCGCTACACACTGCACCACCGTGCTGCCCGGTTGACCTGAATACAGTGAGGTCCATATATATTTGGACACTGACACAAGTACGTGTTTACTGAAACGTATTCCAATTATAGTTCTATAATGGACATGGACATGTGTAGACTCTCAGCTTTCATATGAGGGGGTCCATGTTCAAATTGGATGAAGGGTTTAGGAATTCTGGCTCCTTAACATGTACCACCCTCTTTATAAAGGGACCAAAAGTATTTGGACGATTGACTCAAAGGCTATTTGATGGGCAGGTGTGGGTAATTCCTTCGTTATGTCTATCAATTAAGCAGATTAAAGGTCTGGAGTTGATTTGAGGTGTGGCGCTTGCATGTGGAAGATTTTGCTGTGAACAGATAACATGTGGTCGAAGGATCTCCATGCAGGAGAAACAAGCCATCCTTAAGCTGGGAAAACAGAAAAAAATCCATCTGAGAAACTGCTACAATATTAGGAGGGGCAAAATCTACGGTTTGGTCCATCCTGAGAAAAAAAGAAAGCGCTGGTGAACTCAGCAACACAAAAAGACCTGGACGTCCACGGAATACAACAGTGGTGGATGATCACAGAATCATTTCCATGGTGAAGAGAAACCCCTTCACAACAGCCAACCAATTGAACAACACTCTCCAGGAGGTCGGCGTATCGATATCCAGGTCTACCGTTAAGAGAAGACTGCATGAATGTAAATACAGAGGGAGCACTGCAAGGTGCAGCCACTCAAACCTCAAGAATAGAAAGGCAAGATTGGACTTTGCTAAAAAACATCAAAAAAATCCAGCACAGTTCTGGAAAAACATTCTTTGGTCAGATAAAACCAAGATCAACCTCTACCAGAATGATGGCAAAAAAAAAAGTACGGAGAAGGTGTGGAACAGCTCATGATCCAAAGCGTCACATCATCTGTAAAACATGGCGGAGGCAGTGTGATGGCTTGGGCGTGCATGGCTGCCAGTGGCACTGGGACACTAGTGTTTATCGATGATTCTGGGCAGCGGTGGCCTAGTGGTTAGGGTGTTGGCCGCCTGATCAGAGGATCGGAGGTTCGAACCCCTTCCCAATAGGTTGCCCTGAGGTACCCTTGAGCAAGGTGCCGTCCCTGTCACTGCTCCCCGGGCGCTTTCAATAGCTGCCCACTGCTGCACGGTGTTTGAGTGTGCCTGGGTTAAATGCAGAGGTCCAATTTCGTGGTTCATTGTCTGCTGTGCTTTTTTGGGGTGGTGGTGGTCCAGTGGTAGGATACTTGCCTATGGACCTATGGTTCGAATCCCACAGCTGGCACTACCACTGGGTCCCTGAGCAAGACCCTTAACCCTGAGTTGCTCCAGGGGGACTGTCCCTGTATTTAGGACCTGTAAGTGGCTCTGGATAAGCGCGTCTGCTAAATGCCATAAATGATGATGAGACACTGGACAGAAGCAGCCGAGCCACTGTCTGCTCAAATCCAGCTCAATGCAGTTTCATAATAGAGATGGACAATGACGCAAAGCTTACAGCCAAAGCAACCCAGGAGTTTATTAAAACAAAGAAGTGGAACATTCTTGACTGGCCAAGTCAGTCACCTGATCTGAACCCAGTTGAGCAGCATTTGAAACTGAAAGCCGCTGCAGTAAAGGAGCATTAAAAAGGAGGAAACCAACACCTGATGACGTCCATGAGATCAAGACTGTCACTGCCAGCAAAGGGTTTTCAACCAAGTATTAGAAATGAACATTTTATTTTCAGTTTTTCATTTGTCCAGTTACTTTTGAGCCCCTGAAATGGAGGGACCGTGTTAAAAAAATGCTTCGGTTCCTCACATTTCTATGCAAACTTGTTGTTAAACCCACTGAATTACAGCTTAAAGTCTGCACTTCACCTGCATCCGAGTCGGTTCGTTTAAAATGCATTGTGGTAATGTAGAAAAAAGCTGTCTCTGTCCAAATATTTATGGACCTAACTGTGTATGTGAGAAAAAATGGTTTTCAACAAGGCTGCAAGCCAAAGTAGCTCTAAAGTAACTGGCATTTAAAAAGAGGCTGAAGGTGTTTGCACGGCCTTGCCCGTCTCCTTTATTGAGCCCCACTAAAATTTTTATTATTTTTAATCAGCTGAGTTTGAAATTACAAGCTAAACAGAAGAACCCTCGTAACCTTGAGAAATTCAGGGTGGTTTGTCAAGAGGAGCAAGCCAAAAGTGAACCACAAAGCTGTGAAAAGCTAATTATTTCTTACCGTCCCAAGGCTGTAATTGCCAGCAATTGCTTTACAACACAGTCTTAACTTTTTTCTTTTTTTTTTTAGAAAGCCTGAATACTTTGCCTAATTATTTTCTTTATATTTGCAATATGTGTTAATAAATACAAAAAGAACACGTGCAATGAAGGTAAATCCAAAGAGTCTAAATGCTTGATGCCATTGATCGTTTTTGTTCTCCTCCATGATGAAAAGAGTCAAAATGACAACCTGTGCTGAAACACCTAGACCCAACATCACCACGTGACTTGGAAGGGTGTTAATGTGGTGCAACCACAGACCTTTCAGCCTTTATCAGCACTGGACGTCTTGGATGAATCACTTCATTTCTGCGGGAAAAAGGAATTTGCAAATTAAAATTTTTTCACCAAACTCTCACTCAAATACCTTCACATGCTAGCGCAGTGAAGATACTGTCATCATTGTCCTGCTTCTCTTGCAGATTCCTGCCACAGGCTTGGCGTAGCTGAACAGAAAATAATTTAACTCTACAGACCATCAGACCTTTTTCTAGAGCTGAAGTCAGTGGTGCTGATGGAAGGAGTACTTTAAAGCTATTTTGCACAAAACACATCTGTGCAAAATAGTGCTCCTCTCTGGTGACCTTCACCAGATCATCTAGATCATAATATGTAGCTCAAAAAAGATCACAAAACATCACCCAGAACCCGATTCAAAGTGTGGATTTTTGAAAACATCTCCAATTCCTCGCTTTTTGCAAAAAAAAAAAAAAAACTTTCATCGTCTGCCGCTTTGTCCCAAACAGGGTTGCTGGAGTCCAACCCAGCACACACAGGGTGAAGGACGGGGGGCCACACCCCTGGACAGGTCACCAGCCCATTGTAGGGAGGAGGAGCGTGACAGGGACGGTACCTTGCTCAAGGGTACCTTAGGGCAACCTATTGGGAAGGGGTTCAAACCCCCTATCTTCCGATCACACGGCCAATGCCCGAACCACTCGGCCACCGCTGCCCCGACTCTGATCTTTGACTGTGAATATATTGCTCCTTGTTGATTTCACAGGATGTCCACTTTAAAAATTCAGAATTGGAGTTTCATTGTATTATTTTTAAGGATTAAAATCACTCGGGCATTTCTATAGAAGAAATCATTTAGATTTCAAGGGTGGATTCTTAAAGATCTTAACATTTGTTCATTCTTAGTAAATTAATATCTGCGTGATGCTAAAATGGAGCAGTTACTTGGTTTGAAGGGTCTGAATTTATTTATTTATTTATTTATTTTTAGTACCTGCGATGTTCAGGGATAAAAGCGACAAAAGTTCTCGGCTCATAAAAAAGTTCCTGTGGTATGAAAGTTCATATTGACCTTTAACAACAGCAGAACCGTTCTTTGTCCTGTTTAAAACTTTTTTTTAAAATTGTTCTTAAGGAATCACTAGGCCACCGGACAGCGGTGGCCTAGCGGTTAGGGCGTTAGCCGCATGTTCGGAGGATCGGAGGTTCAAACCCCTTCCCAGTAGGTTGCCCTGAGGTACCCTTGAGCAAGGTACCGTCCCTGTCACTGCTCCCCGGGTGCTTTCAATAGCTGCCCACTGCTGCACGGGTTTGAGCGTGCATGGGTTAAATGCAGAGGTCCAATTTCGTTGTGGTTCATGTGTGCTGTGCCATGACCTCGCAATGACAAGGGTTGTCACTTTCACTTTCAAAAGGGCAGGTTTACAGAACAGTAGTGAGACCAGCTATGTTGTATGGGTTGGAGACGGTGATGAAAAGAAAGGAGGCGGAGCTGGAGGTGTCAGAGTTAAAGATGCTGAGATTTTCGTTGGGTGTGACGAGGATGGACAGGATTAGAAATGAGTATATTAGAGGGACAGCTTAGGCTGGACGGTTTGGAGACAAAGTTAGAGAAGCAAGGTTGCGTTGGTTTGGACATGTCCAGAGGAGAGACGAGGACTTTATTGTTGAAGATGGAGCTGCCAGGAAGAAAAGGAGGAAAAGAGGAAGACCAAAGAGGAGGTTTATGGATGTGGTGAGAGAGGACATGCAGGAGGTCAGTTTAAAGGAGGAAGATGCAGAGGACCAGAAGAAATTTCAGACGGTTGATCTACTGTGGCCCTAAACGGGAGAAGTAGTTCTTGGGGAACCACTTACAAGAATAATCTCTATAATAGAAAACAGCCATTCTTGCTTGAATCAACAATGCTTTTGATTAAAAATTAGATTTTTTGTTTAAAGAACATTTAAAGAACCCCTTTTTTAGGACGAAATTGACTGTAGATGTTCTGGACCAACCGTTGCTGTTCCTAGAAAGCCAATCCGAGAACCATTAAAAGCCATTATTGATTAGTTGTGTATGTGCGGGTGTTTTCGCTGGATTCTCAGACTGCTTCGTCATGGTTACAGAGAGAGGCTGTTTAAAGTCTCAGCACGGTATGAAGGAGATCTCTGTGTGGAAAGCCCACGCTGAAGACATTTCTGCAGTGAAGCTCAGGCGGCATCACTTCTGCTGAGGACAGAGTTGTCAGCTGTAGAAGGCGGTGCTGCTGTAACGGTTGGGCCTGTCATTATTACATCTGTGCGACATCAGCACATGGTCCAGCCTGATACCACCCCCCTCCCTCCATCCACACACACACACACACACACACACACACACACCCACACATACCCACATCTTTCAACACACTCTATCAGAGGAAGGCGCTTTAAATAAGAAATATGTGGGCCATGGTGGCAGTCTTGGCTGCATTATCTAAATCTGAACACGACCGCAGCCCTGCCTGTCTTTTAAAAAAGACCCAGATATCTTATTTAGGGCAGAAAAGTGAGAACCTCCCTGGCTTCCTGCTCCACTGCTGCAGCAGAAGAAGAGAAATGATCAGCAACAAAAAGGCGAAGTTTCCTTTTCCTCCGCTGGCTTGATAAAAAGTCTATTTAATGCTCTGTCAGGCTGAGCCAGAAGAAGGGACCATTTTTAGAAAATGCAAAAGCTGGGGTTTCGTCACAGGGAAAAATAAGCTCTGGCCACAGTGGTACAAAGTGTTTTTTGTGTGTGTGTGTGTGTGTGTGTTTTTAGTCACCGTGGTTAGAAAATTTGTAGACTATATAAACTATGTAGATACGCACATACAGTACAGCTCTGAGTTGTATTGCCCGGATTTCTCCTAATTTTACTCGTTTGTCACCATTAATGGTTTTAGATGCTAAAGCTTAATTTGAGTCAAAGACAACCTGAAGGAATGCAAATATGGATTAAGTAATCATCATATATGAGGTTATGGGATTAAGTGTCTTGGCGGAGGGCACTTCAGCCACAGATGTTCACCCCCAGTGTCAGTCAGTCAGTCATTTTCTGCTGCTTGTCCCAAGCGGGGTCATGCTTGAGTCCATCCCAGCTCACACAGGGCGAGGACGGGGGACACACCCTGGACAGGTCGCCAGCCCATCGCAGGGAGGAGCGCGACGGGGACGGCACTTTGCTCAAGGGTACCTCAGGGCAACCTATTGGGAAGGGGTTCAAACCCCCCATTCTCCGATCATGTGGCCAACGCCCAACCATTAGGCCACCACTGCCCCGTAAGTCTAGAAATGTTTAAGAAAAAACATTTCTGCAGAGCCATAATTGCATTTTGGAATTAAAAGCATTTAGGTGCTCGCAATTTTCTCCCAATATCTAATAAAGTAGAAGTTCTTAGCAGAAGACGTGGCTCCCCGGTGTTCACTTCATGGCTAAAGTCTTCATTTCCAGCATTTAGCAGATGCTCTTTACCAGAGCAACTTACATGTCCTAACAACAGGGACAGTCCCCCCTGGAGCAACTCAGGGTTAAGGGTCTTGCTCAGGAACACAATGGTGGTAGTGCCAGAGGTGGGATTCGAACCTGCGTTCTCTTGGTCTGTAGGCAAGTGTCCACTAGACCACCACACCTAGTGTTTCAGGACTAGGCCCCAATTTCAAAAAAGTTGTGGGTTCAAATCCAAGACCAGTAGGTTGCCCTGAGGTACCCTTGAGCAAGGTACCATCCCCATCACTGTTCCTTGGGCACTTTAAATAGCTTCTCCCTGTTGCACGGTGTGTGAGGGTGAAATGCAAAGTTGAATTTTGTTGTGGTTCATTGCGTGCTGTGCCGTGTTTCACAATAACCCAAATAGTCACTTTCACTTTAAATGGAGCCTTCTCAGAAGTGGCCAGCCTACCAAAACATCTGGGAATTCAGAAAAGAATCCATGCGATCTAAAGAACTGCAGGCATTCTGTGAGACTGTGCATCCAAAGTAAAATGTACTGCTAACCCAAAGGATCATAAAAGCTCATGTCTGTGGAAGTTTTTGGAGGACGGGTCCCATTACGCCTGGTGTGAAGAAGCACAGCTGGTTCAGCGCCTGGACAACTTGTAATTAATCCATTAATGTTAAGGGGAAATCCTGCAGGAGAAGTGAAGTTGGGTTACACAGCAAGATGAAGATCTGAAGCACAAGAGCAGGTCCATCTCTGAAAAAACACTGGGCTTGTAATGGTCTTGTCCTGTCCTGTCTCAACCCCTGTGAGATGCTGTGAAGGGAAACCACAGCAGTGCTTCAGCATGGCTGAACCAAAGCAGTTCTGCAACATAAGAGCGAGCAGAGGTTTCTCCTCTGAAGATCGATCTGCAGTTGGAGGACATTTAGGAGGAGTTAATGTCATATCTGGATATAGGTGGTGCAAAGCTTCATTTGCTTCAATAAAAACTGTTTAACGTTTCTTAATGTTCTCCATACTCCAGGATATGAAGCTTTTTAGCAAGACAATTATGCCAAAATTGAGAAAATGCTTTCTGCGAAACTTACACATTGGACAAACAGCTTCATGGTGTAGTTATGTTTTACATGTGTGTGTTTCTCTATACATCGGTTGTTTAATACATTACAGGGAATTTTTACAACCCTATTTCTTGACACTATGAAAACAAGTGTGTGTGGGCCAGGCTGCTGAGAGTAAACTCTGTAATGTTGGAATGCAGAAGTGTAGGGAAGGCTTTAGTGCGGGTCTGATGGTTTAGATTTTGGGGTCAGAATTCCTTCTGTGCTGCGAGAACATGGATTGAGGGGGGGGGGGTGGCTGTATTGGATGACAAACATCTGCTTCATCCAAAAAGAACCTAAAAATCATCATTCACTGTGACATTTAACCCAATGTTGGTAAGTCTGCTGGACTCTCAGCATAATCTGGATTTTAAATCAGTACAGCTGTGTATTATTTTATTTATACATATTATCTAAGAACAATTAACAGGTATATACTTTATCTCAATGAAAAGCAATAAAGACATCAAATATGGTTAATATTCACCATTGAACACTATGAGGGCAGCGGCTGCCTAGTGTTTAAGGACTAGGCCACAGGATCGGAAGGCCATGGGTTTGAATCCCAGACCAGCAGGTTGCCCTGAGGTACCCTTGAGCAAGGTACCGTCCCCATCACTGCTTCCTGGGTGCTCTGAATAGCTGCCCCCTTCTGCACAGTGTGGGTGAAAAGCACAGGATGCGTTTTGTTGTAGTGTGCTGTGCTGTGCTTCACAATGACAAATTGTCACTTTCACTTCACTGTAGATCACTTTGTTCCAAGTGGGCAGGTGGGATTGTGTGCAGGAAGATGGGAAAAGGCTCTCTGTGCTGGAAACGTAACAATGTTGCAACCATGTGCAGGAATATCAGAATGAAAGAAAGGGGTAGCGGTGGTCTAGTGCTAGGGTACTTGCCTACAGACCTATGGCTCCTGAGGTCCCAGGTTCAAATCCCATCACTGGGTCCCTGAGCAAGACCCTTAACCCTGAGTTGCTCCAGGGTTACGGTCCCTGTAATTAGGCCGTGGAAGTCATTCTGGATAAGAGCGTCTGCTCAATGCCGTAAATGAAATAAAGAACTAAAGAAACACACTTCCAGAAAGCCCAAGTGGGTAGAGTCCACACTTTTATTGACCTGAACCTCTCATATGAAATACGAATGTGTTGGTGGGCGAAAAGTGGTCTTTCATTGAAAATGTCTTCTTTTATGTTCTTCATAAAAATGAGCCAAAGGCAATGAGGATTAAAAAAACAAGCAATTTATCTGCAATTCTGAAAAAGAACTATCCCTGAACCCTACACTCCAGTAAGGCTTGTCAGTAAGGGTTCTTTGGAGCAACTGATTTTTGCTGAAGTATCATTTAATACACATTTCTTAAAAGCCTTCTGCAAACCAGAGAACGGTATTAAAAAGCTATTTTAAAATGAACACAAATAGGAAATGATTGTGCCTTCTTCTTCTCTACCATGTTTCCATGGGAGACACAGTATTAGGGAGGGTCTCTAATCCAGCAGCTTATTTAGTGGTAGGGTCCAGCAGTTGGAAGGGGAGTGAAATATGATATTATTGGTTGATATTTTTCTTCCCAGCCTGCTGGAGAACGCTGATGGAATCAAAACTGAATGGAAATTTTAGAGGAAGAAAAATAACATTTTGTTGGAAGACTACAAGGAAAACTTTTGTTCATGTATTGTCCTTTAACAAAAGTGGCCTGGTTCTTCTCTGCAGGAAAGTTCTTCTCTGGTTCTTTTCTGTGTGAAAGTTCCTCTCTGGTTTCTCTCTTTGTGAAAGTTCCTCTCTGGTTTCTCTCTTTGTGAAGGTTACTCTCTAGTTCCTCCATGTGTGAAAGTTCCTCTCTGGTTCCTTTCTGTGTGAAAGTTCCTCTCTGGTTTCTCTCTTTGAGAAAGTTCCTCTTTGGTTCCTTTCTGTGTGAAAGTTTTTGCAGTGTCTGCATAGGTTTCCTCCGGATGATCATGTTTTCTTCCATAGACCATGTCAGATCAGGTGGACTGGAGATGCTGGAGTGTGTGTGTGCGGTGTGTGTGTGTGGTGTGTGTGAGTAGCTGTGCTTGTGTGTGTATCCTGAGATTAAATGGTGATCTGTCCAGAATGTTTCTTTGTCATTCACTCTGTGAGTGATCGGATAGGCTCCAGCACCCTAATTACAATACATGACTCAGAGGATGGATGGAAGGACGGATGGTTGGATTAAATGAATGGATGCATAGATGAATGATGGACGGATGATCAGGAAAATGATCAAACATAAGTAAAATTCCAGGTTTCAAGCTTGTTTTTTTTCCCCAAAAATGTCTTTACGAGGCTGAGAACCTTCTTCTCTTAAGTATAGCTTGATTTGTAAATAAGCTTTCTTTTTATAGTCTTTTTATTTATAGTCCATCCTGAGCCTCCGTTTGTGTTTCTTGATGCCTCCCACTCGTTTACCCCCAACATCACCTCTCTCCCTCGCTCTCCCAGCCCACAGTTCCCCACAGAAGGTAGAGGTCAAAGCCAGTGTGTGGGGAGCTTAACCAGCAGGGGAGCACGTGCCTCCAATCCTATTACCCACCCTGTTTAAACCAACATCATCATCAGCCCTGAGGGAAGTGGGTAGTTGGGGGTTTGGATGGACAGATGATTTTCTCCTTTCCCCATCCCCCCTTTTCCCTCCTCTACCTCCGTATCTTATCTCCCCAGGCACGTCTATAAACACCCAGGGCTGTGATTACAAGCACCATTTATTCTGCTCATGCTCTGATAGAGCAACAACACGCCACGCTTCAGAGACAACGGGCACTACTACACGCTTTCTCACGCTGCTGGAAATGCACTTTTTTTTTACGGTGTGTTAAGAATGAGAATGAAGTCTGCAGATTCCACTGAGGGGGATTCTCCCAGTCCGGGACTCTAAGGGTCCAATTACTCGGAGCGTCCAGCCGATCTTCAAGGCTGTGTTTACCTTTCTCGTTTTCACCACATTCCTGAAGAGGATTAGACTGGAAGTGGCTCTCTAAGAAAAGAGAATAATGTGAGGAAGGACCTGCCCTCCACAGTTACTGATTGACAAGCTGTGTTTTGTAAGCTTATGCTTTCATCACGGCTGAATGACTAATACACAAGCCGAGGGATGGAGGAGTGTTGCAGATGGAAAGCATTGATTAAAGGTGTATTCTCTGAAGTGTAATAAGCTGCGTAAGAAATCTGTAAACACGCTTGTGTTAACAAAAAGAAAGCAAGGCTGCAGAAGGCAAGGCTATTGTTCTGACCTGCAAAAAGCACAGTGGCAGCACCGCAGGCGCCCTGCGTGAATTGTGCTGATGTTCAGGAATCATAAAGCCTGAAGATATCCAGAGATGCAAATTCACAGACTAGATGCAGATATTCCAGGCAAGGGTTCATGATGAGGCCAATCCTCCCACACTTTCCATCCCCTCACTGTGGTGACCACCCCAATCAGCACTCAGATTTCTCAGACTTAAACAAAAAGTTGATCCCGGGGCAAAAGGCGTTGGGGTGGTCAGTTGGTTCAAACTAAGACCCCAATGAAAATGTGGAGAAGTGAGGAGATTCGGAAAATGATCATCAGACAAATTCAAGAAGGGCATTAGAAAAAGTGTTTTATGGTGCTCTATTCAGGCACCACTCATCACCTATCCCACAAGGATCATTTCCAGCAGGGCGGGCTCTCCTGTGTTACATGTGGTCGAATTGTTAGGGACAAGGTCCCCGGAAAGGAAGGTTGTGGGTTCGAATCCCTTACCAGTAGGTTGCCCTGAGGTTCCCTTGAGCAAAGTACCGTCTTCATCACTGCTCCCAGGGCACTTTAAGTAACTTGCGCCTGCTGCACGGTGTGGTTGTGGGTGAAAGGAAATTTCATTGTGTCTCTGTATTTGTATTATAATATGTTGCTTTTGAGATCAGAAGCAGTTTGCTAAATAAACAAACATTGAGGAAATTAGCAAACACTTTTTCACAGCACTATAAGGAATAATACATCAGCATAATTATGTGGCTTCAATTATTATTATTATTATTATTATTATTGTTTTCACCTACGACTATAAAAATCACAGGGTGCTTTTCTACTTGCTGTCCCCTCCCTGATGGGACCTCTGCCTCCTGTCCCCTCCCTGATGACACCTCTGCCTCCTGTCCCCTCCCTGACGACTCTGGAGACACCATGTCCACCCGAGTTTTGGGGCTGGCATTAGAAAAACTACAAAAGTGAGACGAGCGCTAAAACAACACTTCCACAGAGACCGTTCAGTTAAAAGCTTCCGCCACTCGCGAGTATTTAACTTTTTGGAGAAGTGACCCATCTGTGTGCTGTTGGGTCTGAGGTGTGAAGATCTTTGGGACTGGCTGTGCAAAACCCAAGCCTTGGGTAACTCAGTGACACCTGAACAACACAACTCCCACGGTGGGGCGAGTACACACATTGACTTCTGATGTGATCTGACGACGAAGTGCGATCTTGCTCTGTTCATCAAACATCTCAGATGTCCCTGCAGAGAACAGTATCATAGATATTCAGAGAAACAGACAGCCAGAAAGAGAGCTATAGACATACAGGCAAATGGACAGATGGACAGATGGATGGTTGGATGGATATGGATGGATGAATAGACAGACAGACAGACACAGAGCAAGACAGACAGATAGATAGATATGGATGAACAAATGGATAGATAGATAGATAGATAGATGGATAGATAGATAGATAGATAGATAGATAGATGGATAGATAGATAGATGGATAGATGGATAGATAGATGGATAGATAGATAGATAGATACCATATTTCATCATTGAATCGTCAGATTCTGTGCAAAAGTCTTTCCTTCATTTTTTGCTTCCAAAAAGCCAGATTTTCTAGAGTTTTTAATGTGTTGTTGAGCAACAGTTCTCCAAGCTTCCTGAAGGACAGTGTTTTTGTCTCTCATTTTCAGTCCAGTCTCTGTACCTGAGCAGATTCAGAGGCCATTGCAGTGTGGGATCATCTCCACGGAGGATAGAACAAAAGGCAGCTGACGTCCCAAGAAGAACTTTGAAATGTCCTTCAAGAAGCCTGGAGAACTGTTCCTGAAGACAGTTTAAAGAAATGAAAAGTTAAGTAGGTCAGAATTAAACATTAAAAAGACAACGACTAGCATCGGATAAGTCAGAAAATGAGCCAGACGGAAAATGGCAGCCATAACCAACCGTCTCATTTCACCACTGAATGACAGGCCTGAAAATCTTGGACTTCCTTCTTTTTCAGGATGCAACTTGAGGTCATCCTGCAAGACACAGGGACTCAAAGCTCAAGAAGCTTTATTATCGGGCTGACGAGGCATTGCTGTGCTATCAGGCCCACTGTTCCTAAAGGTTCTCCTCTGTTTGAAAGTCATTGATTAGAGTCATCTATCCTCCTCTTTTCTTTCTGTCCTGCTTCGCTTCGCCTCGCCTCGCCTCCACTCGACTCCTCACAGCCGTAGCGTCTGCTCGGCAGCAGGGAGAAGTGTGTCACACACTCTCCCGACTCGTGCCACTTCCCCTACCGCCAGTCTGACTTCAAACGCCTCGCAGGCCGCTAACGGCGCTGAGGGATTCTCTGGCAGAGATGCAGCGGATGAGGAACCAAAGACAGCTATTTTATTCTGTCTCCCGTCAGCCTGCTCTGATAGCGCAGCGAGGGAGAGCGAGGACGCCTTGATGTGCTATAAAGCGCAGAGTTAGAGATACAAAGCTGTTGTCTGAGCGCATGTGTCGCAGACAGGATGTAGATGTGTGGAGACAGGGTTCGTTCGTGTGTAGCGCTGCCAGGTCGCACAGAGCTGTGGGCCGCCTTCCTGTCCTCTTGGACAGGCTCCATTCAGGAAGCATATTTTTATCTTCAAGAGAGATGGTGACTCTAAGCACGGTCCAGTCGAAGGCCGCCCCAGATAATCTCATCAACATCGCTCTCCGATCAGTCTGCGTTGGGTGTTTTTAATGATCTGAAATGAAAAGGGTTTTTTTTTGCTGGGAAACCCTTTCAGCTGCTTATCTCTCAGTTTACTAGCTGAGACCATGCCTTCAGTGTATCGCTGTGGGCACTGCAGGACTGTCTTTTCTCAAAGATAAGAACTATGCACTGCGCCGGCTTGTCTCCCCCTGATGAAGGTTGTAGGAAAAGGGAGATGGGGTGCATCTTTGTCACAAGACACAGAGGGTAGAGCAGACATTGACAGGTCATAAGACTGAAGGTAGTTTCAGTTTGGTCCCTTTCAAAAACTGTACTTTTTTCAGTTCCATTTATTCATATTCTACATGTGTATAGAATAATATATCAGTGATGATCTATTAATCACGATCTATTTTTATTCATTATTAATACATTAATTATAAATAATTATACATTAATATAAATTATTATATTTATAAAAATCTATTTAAACAAATAGAGACATAAGCTTAGACTGACATTAATCCAAAGTCCAAAGAGGTAATATATATATTTTAATATATAATATAATCTCTCCACACACATCTCTCCAAGTTCGGAGTTAAAACTCATTTTGCTGTAATATAATCAGATAAATATATTGATAATAATACTGCTTAGTGTGTCTGAATTGGTTTGAGCTTGGACTGTTCTTACCAGCTCCCCTTACTAATGATTACAAACACACAACTAATTCTGGGCTCATTATGTCTAGTTTATTGCCACTGCTGGGGGAAAAATGAAAAAAATAAAAAGCAGTATTATGTTAAAAGTGGAAAAAAAAAGGTCAGATTATTGAATATTGAATATTTAATGCGCCAGGATTTATTTCCACGTCATTCTGGAACATTTCTTGCTGTCATGAAAACATTGTACTATGATTTAAAAGGCAACTTATTTTGAAAAATGGAGATACCAGATTCTCAACGCTGAAACTAAACTACTGTTCAAACATTCGGAGTAGCAGAGATTTCTGTTCTGTTATTTATTACACAATAATTTGAACAAATACAGATGTGTCTCCATCTTTCACCTTATGAGCACTGTGATAGGCTCCTGCATTCCCCATGACCCCATGCTAATCATAAGGAGTGTTCCACATCTGACTGCTTTTAGAATGAGGCACAACAGAGGGGGGCCAATCAGAAGACAGCTCTATTATATATATAACATTCTTAAAGAAACAGTAAGAAAGACATCCTGTTTTATTGTCAGAGATGAAGAGGATGGGAAATAAACTGTATTTACCACATAAAACTACACAGATATAATCTAAAATACAGGATATGGGCCCATTAATGGCTAAAATGGACATTGGGGACATAAGTGGACGGGATGCAAAGGATTAGCTCTGGAGAGGTACTCACAGATCTCAGAAACAAAGGGATTAGCCGCCAGCGCAATGTGGGTCACACACGGCCACGGGTGAAACCGGCCTCGTTTAAATCCCTCGGCGAAGGTCGGGGTCAACAGGGGTCAAACCCGGAGCCAAGCGGGATCAGTCAGCCACTCGCCATCTGTGTGGAAGAGCAGGACACATGAGCGTGGAGCTGGAACATCACTTGCACACTCCTCTGAAAAAAGGAAAAACATAGCCTTGGGCTTGATTTTATATTTCCCTTTCTTCTCTGTGTGGAGTTCTTCGTTTGTTTATCCTTGTCCTTCATAGCAAAGGTGAGAAGAGGGCGTGAAGAAAAAACGCACGGCGGTTTTGGATTTCATCACCAAATTAACACACACACAAGAAAAACACCTGATCTTTGCAGGAACCATTTGATTTTTCTTCACATTTGGCCTTGATGTGTAAGTGCGAGGCACAGAAAAAGCCCACCGCACTCACAGTCATATATCAGTGCTATCAAGTGAGAAGATAACATCTTCAAAAAAAGCAGTTTCTTTCAACAGTATCCCATGTGGATAAGTGAGCTGATGGGATTTTATTACACCAACAGGGCCGAAGCTTCACTGATAAAGCCCGGGCTGGAGTGTCTAGGCCAGGGAAAGGGTCTACAGTCTTGTCTGAACTCGACACTTTCAGTATACTGGTAGCTGGACCTTGAAGTCCTTGACCAACCCAGTCTGATACGAGGGGCAGAAAAGGGTTCTACGTGAATAAAGAGCAGCTGATACCACACGACCGGGCCTTTTGATGAGTTACAAGACGTCCAAGGGATCATCATGATTATCAGCCCAGTCTTTCATATCACTCTTGTAATTAGACCATATTGATATCACTAATGGATGTCACAATGGAGTTGAGTTGAAAGCAGGTGAAGGCAGATTATTGTCATCATTGTATTATGAGAAAGAGATCACGGTGCTCAATCTTGCGTTGTAAGCCCCAAGGGTCAGGTTTGCAGGAGAGGATTACTTTCAAAGGCCGTGCAGATTGAAGAGGCTTTCTCCTGCCTTTATGTCCATCTCCTCACTGACTTTATGAAGAATATGAACAATAAATAGAAGATAAAAGGCTCTAAGAATGTGCATTTCATTCAGTGTCCCAGTGTCCCCAGAGTCCAGAATGCTGATTAGGCTCAGGAAGGTGTTGTCAGTTGCTAAACCTGGACTGTTGGCTGTTAGCACTTTTCCACAAACAGGGAACTGGTTCTCGAAAAGGTGCTGTTCATGTTTCTTTGAACCTTCTGGCTGTCTCAAGAAGCAGCCAGAAGTTCTATGTGCTTCAAATGGAAGCATTCTACTCAAGGATGTGCCTTTATTGCAGGAGGTGCTGCACAACAACAGGAGAAGGATCCGCCTACTAATGGCACCTTGGATCTTGCTGAAAACACAATTTTTTCAGGTTCTGAATTGATTTATTTTGCTTCGAAATTCTCCAAATGGTTCACAATTAGGTGCTCAAACCAGAACAGAGCAAGTTCCCTGTTAGTGGAGGAAGAGCAACAAGAGACATCTTGAATTGTCCCTTTGTCACGTGTCAGCACGTGTCCATCTCTGAATGAACAGGACAAGATAAAATGGTAAAACTTGATATAGAATAGAAATGGATATAAACAGCATACTCTACTTTAAATATAGTAACATTATGAAAGCTAGCGACACATTAAAGTGACTCCTTGTCATTGTGGACACAGCACTCCGTGACATACAATGAAATGTCAGTCAGTCAGTCAGTCATTTTCTGGGCCGCTTGTCCTAATTGGAGTCCATCTGAGCTCACACAGGGCGAAGGATGGGGACACACCCTGGACAGGTCGCCAGCCTATTACAGGGAACAATGAAATGTGTCTCTAAATTTAACCCATGCATAGTGCAGCAATGGGCAGCCATATCCAGCACCCGGGAAGCAGTGATGAGGACAGTACCATGCTCAAAGATACTGCAGGGTAACCTACTGGTCCGGGACCCGAACCCACAGTTGGGCTTCATACAACATGCAGTAACACTGAATAAAATCTTTAGAACATGCCTTTAGAGCAAACGCAAAGAGTTGATTTTATATCATTGACGATTTTTAGTAATTGACTTAAAGTGTTCTTAAACTAAACAGAGATTCCATTTATAACCTCATCTCTTTATGTCAGTAATCCGGAGCAATTACATCAGGCATTTCGTTTCATTTACAGACTTTAACACAAGTGAAATCTGTATAAAAGCAAAGCAATCAATGAGTTTTTGCAGACTTCCAGTCAAGAATTGTTTATTTTCTGTCAAATGTGGCAGAAATAGAGCACTGAGCTGGCACACACATACACCTCCAACAACAGGGCCTTCCAACCCCAGTCCTGGTGACCTTGCACTAGTTGTACTTTCCCCAAAAAACCGTGTTAGGTCGGTTGTATGCAAAATGGGTTTGTAATTTATGTGTCCCAATGCAATATTTTCTCATGAATAGTTTGTAAACGATGATCAAGTAATTTAATGTAATTTGATTTCTCCATCATATAATAGAAACGTGCACATTATGCAGATGCTGAAATAAGGGCCATTCATTTAGATTTGCTTCATTTATTGAAAAGAATTGTTATAAATAACATATCGTATAAGTCAGAACACATTATATGTTTATGCCTCAAAGGAATAGTGCAAAGTTGAAGAAGTGAGTATTTAAGACAACTGTCCATGAAATATGAATAGTTTTAGAGCGCATCATTATTCTGAAGCAATGAGAAAGCTTTCTGTACCAGAGGTCTTTATTTTTGAGCAATCCATCAACATAGAAACTCACAGTCACACAGAATGTGGTTGGAAATTGAGAAAGGATTCATACTGGGATTCATTCATGTTTGGTAAATGGTTCTCTATTGGCCATAAAACAGCCACAGCAGGAGCAGGTTGATGGATCTGACTGGAGAAAGCGAGAGCGTCAAACTGGGTTCTTTCTGGACAACGTTTCTGCAGAGATTAGCGTTCTTTTAGTTCACAAAGCCTTTGCTAATTGGCTATTTAATGGGTCCATCCCCCATTAAACAGCCAATTAGCTCCTTGATCCCCCCCCCCCTCATTTCTTCATATTTTGCATTGTTGGGGAGCCGTTCTCCAGATCTTCCTGAAGGACAGTGTTGTTGTCTCTCATTTTCAGTCCAGATGATTCCAGATGATCAGGTGATCCATTTACTGCTGATGCTGAATGCTGAGAGGGAGGAACCCCTTTATCTAGAACCTTGTATCTTTAGACACTTTGCAGCCTGGAGAACATATTTAAAAAAGGAGGGGTGGCCCAAGGCTGAGAACCACATATGAAAGGTGCATAGCTACTGGTGCTGTCAGGAAGCTGAATAGCATTCAAACTATAAAACTGACTAGTCAGTAGTCAGTAGACAAATCTAAAGATAGCAGAGAAGCTACATGGATAATTTATATATATAGATATATAACACATAGATATATAGAATGCTACATTACACTAAATCACTAAATAAAGTTTTAAACCAGTTTAAAGCTGGAATGCCCCTTATTCACCATTACAAACTACTAGCAGTATTTTCTTAGCCATACGGAAAGTCTCCTGTATTGTGGGGCTGCTAAATACCTGCTGATAGCATTCGCTGCTGGGCTTCATTGATTGCCCTGCACCACCTGACCAGGATGCTAATCAGTTTCAAAGTAATACTTCGGAGTAGTTTGATGTCCTTTTGCAGATCAAGAGTCTGGTTGAGTCCAAATTGTGCAAAAAAAAGTTGACCAATACACAGGAGTTGTCAGGGTTTGAAGCAAAAACTCATTTCAGACCATTTCTTGGAATAGATAAGAAGATCAGGTGAAGTTTGTGGCTGTGAATCGATTCCACCTGTTAAATCTATTTCGGTGTGTGGGTAAAGGAAAAGATACTAGAGAAAGAGTCTAAAGTTTGAGAGTTGTTGGGTGAAGTGTATTCAAATGAGGAGCTTCAAAGTGGCTTTGAACGAGCTGTGATGGTGAGTTCCAGGTGTGCTGGGAAGAATTGCAGATTTAACAGGAAAGGTTAAATTTTTTCATCCTTCAATGGCTGAATAAACTTTTTGTTGGATTCTGCCACTGCTGGGTTAAAACATGCCCCTACATCTCCTTTAGTTGGTCCATTCTCGTTTAACTATGCAATCATAAAGGGACTCTTTACAAGAGGGAACGTCACCACGTTACACTGGTTTTAATGGACTTTAATGGATTTTACAATGTGTTAAACATGTGCGCCATCACAGATTACTTTGAGCTTGGTCTTCAATAAACTGGGTGGGTTTGAAAACCTTGTAAGTCCACATTAGTGGCTGCATAGAGACCAAAACTTGTCCACAGATGTTACATGAACATATCTTGACCTATGGAAACTCCTAACCCCAACCTTTTCTAGTTAAAGGTTGTAAAGTACATTTACGAGATTGAACAGCAATCTTGAAAACCCCTTTGGAAGGTCATGTGAAGTGAAGGGTCTTGTGTTCCCCAAAAGCAACAACTGACAACCATGCTGATGTTTCGCATTTCAACACTGGAAACATCTGACAAAGACCCTTTTATGGTGTTTTGCTCAATAGTCTTTTTGGCTACTACACATACAATACTGTGAAAAATGCTTTATGTCTGATGTTCTGAAACATGTGTTGAGACATCAGAAACAGTCTATAAAATAAAAAGAGTTTTTAGAATTGTAACCAGCTTTAAAGTCGATATTTACTTTGACCACCGTAATTCTGAGCACAGCCGGATTCTACACTTAATCGACTGACAGTCCTGGATCACGCTGTTGCCGAGCACCTGTGAAAGATGCTTGGATGCTTTTGTGAGGTTTGTGGATTCAAAAGACTGGATGCATGCACAAGGTGAAGAGTTTTAATGTCATCCAGAAAACAGAATTTAAAAAAAACAAGCAACTTTAGGAACGTTTAACAAACAGGACAATCAGAGCTCAAAGGCAAAATCTTCAAAAACTGAAGAATGACAAAAAAAATGCAAGAATCCACAATCAAAGCGTAAGGAACTTTGTGAAGAGCAGACTCTGAGCAGTCCGCAATGAGGTCGTGTTACCCATTAGGTGGGTGTGGTCAAGATTGGAGCACCTTAATACTCTGGAGATTGGTGATGTCCTTCAGAGACAGGTGGACAACTGGATTTTAACCATATTTCTGTAAAACAAGTCTTCACTCCAAACTAAAAACCTCATTAATGCACAAAATGTGTTTTGAGCTGGTCTCATTATGAGTCCTTCGAAGGTGACTTTAGAGGACATACACTTTTTGGAGCAGTCTATGTCAAAATGAATACAACATGATCATGATCATAACATGAACACACCACCCTGTCACCTCTTACTGAAGCTAAAACTGAAGGTTTCCAGACTTACAGTCTAAAAGCATGTTCCTGCTTTTGGAAACTATCCCACTTAATCTGGAAACAAAGACGGCTTTAACTTGAACCAATGGCTTTCACTCGCCTTCTATTACATGCATGTTTCCCAGCACACATTCCACCAGCTCAGGGAGGGCTGGGTTAGGCTTTGGAGTGCCTTCGTGAAAACAGGCAAAGTCTCACAACATCTTTTGAAACTGCTTCTAATGCTACATCAATGGCCAGCTCAACAAGCTTACAGTATAACACTAGCTGTTAACATCAGCTTAGAGGAGCTGAGAAACCACCAAGAGGCTGGAAATTGAGCACGGCTTCTCCAGTGATGAGGGACATCTGAACAATATTTTGGGAGAAGCCAGATATCTTTCAAATCTGGGCTTTCTACCAGATGATACAGGGAAGAGACAGACTGGGGAGCCTGGGAGTATGTTTAGCAGGTCGGTTTGTTTGGTGTGTTTAGTCTCCCAGCATATGTGTGTGTTGGCCGTTCCTCAGGCCGGCTTCTCAATATTTCATTGTATACCAAGACTTTCTCTTAAAGCTAGGGGACCTGCTTGAAAGGGCTATGCAGTACATTAATCTGTCTCTAATCTAGTCCCCCCTGTATATGGAAAGCTGTATTAGGAGAACCAAGATATTGTTAACCAATGGGCTTTGCCTATCAGAGAGAGAAAGCTTCGCCTGTGCAAAGAGTGATACAGCATAGGTCAGCTTACACACACTCTTATCGAAAAGTCGTAACACATGGGACTTTGGAAGGCTGTTCTCTGTGCAAACTTTAAAATACAATTGCATATATATATATATATATATATATTTATATATATATATATATATACACATGTACATAAAATGCACTTTGAAATTAAACAATGACTAGATATAGTTTCAGGATATGCACATTTCTAGCCATTTCAAATCAAAATGTTCATTCCAACCAGCAAAGAGTAGAAGAAGACACAGGGAAGGGAGCTGTCAGATGAAATAAACCTAAGCAGACACTTTATTTGAAAGTGGTTCCAGTCAGTGTGCCACGGATTGGATATTTTCAGATAAACTTGAATGACTTTCCCCTCCATAAAAGATTGCTGCCAGAATCAGGAAAAGTGATTTCAAAGCCATGCAGAACTGAATAGCCCGAGGTGTTGGTTAAGCAAGCTGTTTTAATTTGCTCGGCCCTACGTATTTTCAGACCGAGTGATATGAGAGAATGTAATTGGAGTGAGTGCAAGTGCGGGCCATTTTCATTTCAGATTTTCTCCTTGTTCTGGGCCATGATTGGTGACTTGTTCCCAAGTGGAGAATTATCCCAGTATTACAGCTCTCAGCCCGGCTGAGAGCTCACGCTTGTAAAGAGAGCATACAAGTTTAATGGAGAAAAAGCAGCCGGGCTCTTCACGTCCTTCCTTCACAAAGTTTGATTTGTGTGACTGAGGCTTTAGCTACAAGTGTCATTACCTATTTTTTCAATAGCATTGTTGACTGAAATGATACACTTGACATATTCAAATAAAAGTATATATAGTATACAGCGTGGAGCGATGCGATATCTTCTCCCAAAAATATTTTTTTCATTTTCATTGAATGTAGCCCCAGAGTGCACGTTCGAAAGCCATTATCACGGAAAACATATTGTCATTGTTTTTTTCTGAAATAAAAGTCTGCTGTACTGTGTAAACATGGATAAGTTTCACAAGCTGCAGTTTTCTCACTAAGCCGTGCATCCTGCAAATGGAAAGGAAACTGCGAAAGCTGCTTGTTTTGAATGAATCATGGTTATAATGTCATACGTCGATCAGCCGCAATTTTAAAACCACTGACAGGTGAAGTGAATACTGTTCTTGTTTCACTGGCACCTGTCAAGGGGTGGGATATATTAGGCAGCAAGTGAGCAGTCAGTTCTTGAAGATGAGTTGTTGGAAGCAGGAAAAATGAGCCAGCGTACGGATCTGATGGACTTTGACAAGAGGCAGATCGTGATGGCTATATGATTGGGTCAGAGCATCTCCAGCAAGGCAGTTCTTGTGAGATGTTCCTGGAATAAAGTGTTCGATACCTTCCAATAGTGCTCCAAGGAAGGTCAAAAGGAGAACCTGCAACAGGGTCATGGGTGTCTAAGGCTCATTATTGCAAGTGGGGAGCCGAGGAGCTACTGTAGTATGAATTGCTGAAAAGTTTACTGTATATAGGGCTGCATGGCCACAGACCAGCCGCAGTACCCATACTGACCTTTGTCCACTGCAGAAAGCATTTACAAAGAGCACATGAGCATCAGAACTAGACCATGGACATATTAAAGAAGGTGATCTGGGGTGGCTCGCCCTGTGTGCGCTGGGTTGGACACCATCACTCCCCCGCAACCCCGTTTGGGACAAGCGGCAGGAAACGGATGGATGGATGGATCTGGGGTGGAAGATTGGGGAAGACTGGGTGCATTTGCATTACTGAATTGGGGAAGGAATAGCACCAGGATGCTCTTTTGGCAAGCCAGTGGAGGAACGGTGATGCTCTGGACAATGGTCTGCTGGGGAAACTGGTGTCCTGGCTTTCATATTGATGTTGCTATGCCATATTCCCCTCAACTAAACATCGCTGAACACCAATTTATGGAAATATTATTGCACCAACAACATATTAGGCAGGTTCTTAACGTTTTATCTTGGCTGTTCCTTTAGTTTAAATTCTGTTTGGAAAATATTCATGAAAATGGAATTGTAACTGTATATATTATCAGCAGACTTCAAAAAACAATAGTCAAATGGAAGAAAAGTGTAAAATGTATTCTTTTTAATGAATTATTCAAATCATCTGGCTGTAAACTGATTCATCCGAGCAAACTAAACAACCGTGATGACCTGCAACGAACCAGAAATGAAACAGGAGACTGATGCACACACTCTGCACATCTACACGACTTCTTCTGTGCATACATGATTAAACCAGTCTCCGAAAAGACAGAGAGGCACTTTGGCTGACACTGGATCACTGAGGGATACATAGTCTCAATTATTGCCACGTTGGTAATTGGAGTGCAGTAGTAGTAATGTTATCAAAAATAAACATGGACGCCCCTGCCTCCGGGCCCCCCAGCAAGCAGCAATGAGTTTAATAAGCCTGCCTGTCTGAGAATGCCTCTCCCTGACTCCGCGGGGAGCCGAGCATGGGATAGACTGAACCCAGACGTTTTCTGTTTGGCGGGGGCGGGGCGGGGTGTCTCCCATTTTATCCCAGCAGTAATCCGCTCTCTTCGGCAAAGAAATCTAAATAATCAGCCTCTAAAACTCACACACATACAGAATAAAGGAATCAGCCGTGTACATTTTGTAATAGTGTGATGAACATGGCATATTTTATCCATATTTACAAAGAAAGAAGAAATTTAAAAAGACAAGAATAAGTAAGAAAGGTTTATGTATTAACTTATTATTATTATTGTCGTTGTTACATTTGCGGCATTTAGCAGATGCTCATATGCAGAGCGACTTCCAATTCCTAATAATGGGGAGAGTCCCACTGTAGCAACTTGGGGTTGAGGTTTTTGCTCAGGAACCCATTGGTGGTGGTGCTGGAGGTGGGATTCAAACCTGCAACCTCTTGGTCCATAGGTGAGTATCCTACTATGACTAGCTGCCCTTCACACTATTTCGCAACATCATAATTAAGAAGCAAATGGACCAAAATGACCTTACAAAAAAGCATTTTCCATTCAACGTAAGACGTTTGCAGAATCCAAGGCAATGCAGATGTGAAATGCTTTATAGAGTGGCTGAAATAAAAACACATTCAGGTGAATCTGGCAGACGCTGAAAGAGGTGAAATAAACCTGATTTCAGTTTTGTGGCTTTCTCTCTAAACACAAAAGGCACTCTCATAGCATCAATAGTTATCCTGGATTGAGTACAGGGCTCGACGGGTATCTAAATGAACCTCCACTCAATCGATCCTGGTGTTTACAAAACGACCCTGAGTTTAAGCCTGCAAACGTCTCATCAGAACCGCAGAAACGATGAGTCGGGAGACAAAGAAACCCACCATCCTTCAGTTTCTTCACAGATGAGAAAACATCAGGGAATTGCATGTATGTAATCCCAACCATCCAGGAGGAAAAGTGTGGTTCAATATTCACCTTCATTCTGGGTGATCAGGTGAAGACAGCAGTGGAGCACTTTCACGATTCGCGATGGAGGAAACGAAACAAAGATAAAAACGGGACCCTTCATGTTTAGGAGCACATTAGGCAAGATCGGGAAGTTTACTAAAATCCATCCTTACTCGATGAAACGCTAATTCTTGTTTTAAAAAAAGTAGAAGGACCGATTGAAGGACATTTCTGTTGTGGTGGAGACATGATGGTGGTGGTCCGTGTCCTTTCTGTGTGGACTGGACTTGTTGTCCCTGTGTCTGGGTGGGTTTCCTCTGGGAACTCTGGGTGTGTGTTTGCTCTGCGATGGACTGATGACCTGTCCTGGGAGTTTCCCCATCCTATGAGAGCTGGGATGGAGTTAATCTAATCAGCGCAAGCGACTAGGAAAATGAGTGAGTGAGTGTATTTGCAAAGTAAACTGCAGCTCAAGCCATATTAATATAAAGCATTACAGCTTCAATAAAACTGCAATTAAAAACAATTACTGAAAATAATGAACATTAACTTCACCGCTTCACTTTCATCCACGTCTCTACTAGTTCTCCCGTCACGGACACACACTCAACACATGCCTGAACTCCACCGTCCACTCACCCTGTCTCCTCTAATGCCTTTTTACATTGTTTATAAATGATTGCTCGTAAATGATCTGCATTATCGGATATATCAAGGGACCGTCTTTTCTCTGCTCTCTTGCCCATTTGGGCTAAGGTGTTGATGTTGGGAAGGTGTGGAGTGATGCAAGGTGAAACAAATGGAGAATTCCTCATAAATGCATTCCTCATAAGCAGTAAAAAGTGCAGCTATTTGTTCTCAGATGTTTGAAGTATGAGTAGTTAAAAAATAAATACTCAAGTAAAGGATAGATACCCAAAAACTCAAGAACAGTAATCATTTTTTGTGTACTTTTTTGCTGTCCAGCTCACTGTCGAGTAGAGGCTGAAGGCTGCCTCGCCATTGGCCGCCTCATCTTACCTTCGCACCTGCCTTTCATTTACATCCCAAACAGACACTCTGCAGCAGATCCAGCGAGGTTCATCACTGCCAGCTCCTCTGGCGGTGAAAAGCCATGGAAATGCACGGTTAACACAATTTACATTTCTAAGTTTAAGAATTGGAGAAGCCTTAAGCAGCTTTTGTTCTCAAATGTCTTCTTCATTTCTGCATTTTAAGGTTTTTTCCATGAGAATGAACCACTTTGTAAATGTTTAGAACTGAAGTAATATATCCATAGCAACAAATCACTCGTGAACCTACTTTTTGGTGGAATAAAGTACTAATAAAATTAGCTCAGGTCACAGGTTACAGGTTGTTATCACTGATGTTTGAAAGCACGTGTCGTTGACAGTGGTCTTTGTTGGCCAGCGCTCTGAAATGGCTCCATATTCTCTGCATGATGCCCTGAATAGGTCATTAAATCATGACCACTGCATCGCAAATAATGCCCTACACATGCAATTTAGCACCAATTGTGTTGCACCCACAGCATCCTACAGATGTATAATGCATAATGAGTCATGCTGTTGTGACCTAATTAGCGCCTTATATAGGGAGCTTTCTTATGATGACTAAATTATAAAGGTAAGTAACTTATTTGAGTATGCAAACATAACAGAAGTGCTGCTGGTGTGAAAATGGAACATTAATAGACTTGCAGGACTGGTGAGATGGGAGGAGAAGATAAAAGTCAGGCTTAGGGCACTGGGATTGCACAGCATGAGGTTCTGTGTTATCACAAATAGCATCTCGGTGTGAATAACAGCCATGAAGTTCTTTGCAATATCACACCCCGTGTGTTCTATTCCTTTTCTGCAATAAGTGTTTTGCTTAAGTTGGGTTACGGTTCACCAACTTTGCTTGCTGTTTGGGAAGACTTTTTGCAAGTGGATTGAGTTGCTGTTGAACTTGGCCACTGCAGAACATGCATCTTTTTGTACTTCAGCCATTTCTCTGTGGCTTTTTGGTTGGGATCATTGTCCTTCTGCAAGGTGATGTTTCTCCCAGGTTTACTTGCATTACATCCCTCTTTTTTCCTTCATCCACCATCTAGGGTACAGTTTCAGTTAGAAAACCTCCTCCTCTCAAGCGAATGCTGCCGTCTCTACACGGTTGAGGTTGGCTTTTTATGAGAAATGAGAAGAAATGGGTTCGTGCCACACATGGTTTGATGTAGATGTAGTCTCATCCGACCACAGAACCTTCTGGTTCAATCTTTTTTCTTAACTATGGCTTCTTTCTGGCCTATCTCATGTAGGTCAGTCGTAAGCAGAGCTTTTCAGAGTCTTCAAAAGCTCTTTTTGTTGAATTAAAGGGGCCTACACAGGCAATCCTTGCCCAGTATGTTCTTGTTCGGGATATATCCACCTGCGAAAGCTTGAGCTTCCAAAAATACAGGGGGTGAATACTTTCAGCAGCAGTATTTTTCAGCACAGGCAGAACATTTTCTCACATAAACCGATATCAGCTCGTTCTAAGGGTCAGTGTTAAAAAAAAAAATATGAAACAGCACAAAATTTCATGCTGCATTTGTAATCTTGACAAATCACATGACCTTTAAGGGGTTGAATAGCTTAGGAAGGCACCGTTCCTGTCCAGTACTGTTAGGGTGGAATAGATGGTTGAAGTTTCACAAGTGCTCCTGATTTACAGCGAGTTGAGTGCTGGAGAGGTAGAATTTATCACCATGAGGTTGTGTTGTTATTTAGCTGCCAGCGCATTGAAAAGTCAACATCGATTAATTAATGAAGGTGTGAAAGTGTGTTGTTGAAGCATAAGATCTGTCATTGGGACACAATGCGTATTGACAAGGCTCATTAACTTTGAAAATGAGATTATTTCATCAATTGCATCCACGTACTGAGGCATCCAGCATGTGTATAAATCAACACAATGTGGACAGACTATACGAGCGAAAAAATGAATAGACCCAAAGCTCGGTTCCTTAGTCATGCGTTTACGTGGCAGCCACTGATTCCCAAAACGGGCTCTCCATCTAGCATCAGCCTAAATCCATTAGACTGGCAGGTCAAAAGCTCAAACCTCTGTTTATTTTTTCCCTTTCTTCTAACCTCCCTCCCTTTTTTCTGTGCTCTACCGCAGCTGAACCTCACAGTGACTCAGATGTCTTTGCCACTTGACACAGCAACCCTGGATAAGTGGCTCTGCACTGCTGGCCAGTCAGCCGTGGTCTCGGGAGGATAGAGGGGTCCTGTGGCCCCCTGCTGTAAGCGCTTTTCTTCTAAAGCAGTGGGCCACCTGCCCCCGAGAGCCTGCAGAGGGACTGCGACTGACAGATGGACTTCATTGGCAGTGGCCAGGAATGAATTGTTCTTTTGAATCAGTTCTTTTAAACGATTCAGGCAAGACAAAGAGCTTCGGCAATAATCACCTTCAAGAGCTGCTGGGTGGACTGAGTGAAGATCTTCCTTTTTAAACACTAGCTGGCTTCCTTTTTCTCTTTAGTGTTGGTGCTTTGTGCTTCATTAGAGAGCAGCAGTAGCATCAAATTCACCAGCCAAACGAATCTACTTGTTTTTGAAGGAGAATAAAATTGACCTGACTTGTAGATCAATGAATCATTAAAACCCGGCAGCTCAAAAGAATCGGTTGTGTAAGCTGAACCTAACTGCCCATAATTGATATGTGGCAGTGGCGCTGATGGTGGCTGTGTATGACAAAGGGGCATAGTGGAAAAGAGGCGTATTGTGAATGCAGAGATGTGGGAGGAGGAAGACAAAATGGAGGGGGTGGCAAGGGAAGAGAAAACAAACCCTGGGGAAATCTATTATCAGAGAGGAAGAGCTGGCTGGGAGATGCCTCAGTGTGACAAGACAGATCTAAGGAATAGGAAAAACATGGAGAAAGAGTGTGCATGTTGCAAATGGGCTAAAAGAGAACTTCACAATTACAAGCTTGTGAATCAGTCCCATCATTTAGACTTGAGGAGGCCTGTTCCTAGAACTGATCTTTCTAGATTCAGCCCATCTCAGTTCCTCCTTATAAACCTCCAGCACATGGAACCAGGTGTACAGCTGACAAGGTGTGCATGTCTTGATCCAAATGAGCCATTTTTAGCTGGCTAGTCAACTCTTTTGTCAAAGATACACTGTGTCCAAAAGTTTGTGGACACTAATGAGTGGGTTCAGCTGTCTCAGCTGAATGGCTGAATGTGGAGCCAGTCACGGAATAATGGATGGAGAAGAGAGCTTGGAACCAAATGGCTGTCAGTTCTATCCCTTGGGGGGGACGCTTTCCCACTCATGCATCCATGGCTGAAGTGCCCTTGGACAAGTACCCAACTGCCCCCCAGGTGCAGGAATGTAGCCCACTGTGCCTGGTGTGCGTGTTCTCTACCAGTGTGTATAGGAGTGTTTAAATGCAGAGAATAAATTCACTATTCATAGTGTGAATAGGAGTTTTATTCATGTAATTCATTCATCTATTGCTAACTAGTGCATAAAGTCAAACACGGTCAAGTTAAAGGACATACCGAGCAGAGTGACCTTTAATGTGGGACTGTCATAAGATGCCATCTTTGGAAAAGCCCTGCAAAAGCTGCCCCAGTGAACTGTAAATGGTGTTATTTGGAAATATAAGCAGATTCAATAACAGCTCAGCTGCAAAGCAGTTGGTCTCACAAGCTCAGAAAATAAGACCATCAAGTGATAAAGCATGCAGTGGATCAAATTTACTGTTGCAGCTTTCACCACTTAATCCCACCCTGCCTCCTGCAACAGTGTAAGCAAAAGACCTGTTCATGAAGTGAAAGTGACTATTTGCCATTGTGGAAATACACAGTGAACCACAGGGAAATGCATCCTCTGTATTTCTGTATATAGCAGCCATATCCAGTGCCTAGGGAGCAGTGATGGGGACTGTACCTTACTCAAGGGTTCCACAGGGCAACCTACTGATTAGGGATTCAAACCCACAACCTTCCAATCCTCGAGCCTAGTCTGTAGCCTTGCACACAAACACACGAGCCTAAGACCACCATGTTCAGTTCCCAAGATCATCGCCATATTAAAAGTTTTGGGAATAAGAACATATTGGTGTAAATGTCCACATAGTTTGGGCTTCATCAGTTTTGATCAATACCAATTGCACCCATTTTTAGTTTAACGTTTTGCAACCAAATCTAAAGGAGATATTTAATAATTGTTGCATAATTCCGCTTGCTAGGGGCAGCAGTGGCCTAGTGGTTAGGGAGTTGGCCCCAGGATCAGAAGATTAAATCCCAGACCAGTGGGTTTCACTGAGGTACCCTTGAGCAAGGTACCGTCCCCGTCACTGCTCCCCAGGCACTTTCAAGAGCTGCCCCCTGCTGTGAGTGAATGGGTAAAATGCAGAGTTGTAAATTTGTTCTCTCTGTGCTGTGTAGTCACAATGACAAGTATTTTCTCTTGGTATTATTTTACTACTCTATTCCTAATATAAGCTCTATAATTCAGCAGCACAATATCAATTGTTCTTTAATTACAATCTAAATGGCTGATATGGAATGGGGAAAAAGCTGTTTCTTCTCAAAATGAGCCAAAATGGAAAACATTGTTTCTAATCCGGGTGTAGAACAATCGACCTAAACTTTACCTTCCGCATAAAGCCAGTTTTATTATAGTGTCTAACTCTTTCCACTGGTACATGAGCATCTCTTCCTCCCAGAGCCTTTGTTTTTCAAGGAATGACACAATACCAATGAAACAATATCAGTCTGTTTTTTTTCCCCAGCGCTGTCATACCATTGAATTAGGAAACTCTATGGGAGTTCCTGCAGGCCAGCAGTGCCTGGCTTCACAAGCTCCAGTCTGAGCCTCTCTGCAGATCTGCACTCATTGTGGACTCTAATGAAATCCTCTGAGGTGAGACAGGATGCCGTTATTGAGATAGATGGCTTTTTTTTTCACCTGCTGCCAGGTTTCGGTGCCAAACAGGCAAAGCACTTTCAGTCGACAAGGAGAAAGGAAGGAATGGCGCTAAAGCAGAGCAGGCACGGTCAGATTAGGCAATAATTCTGACACGTTCTCCTCAAAGTCGCCTCCCATTTGCGCTCTGGACACGACTGTAGTAAGCCACATCACTTCTGCTGACAATTTTCACAGAGTGATGCGATGATTCCACTGCGAGTGTTTGTATGGCTTTCCGAGTTTGAGTATTTTCCGTGTCTGAGGCGGGATAATAACGCTTCAAAGATCTACAGCACCGCAGGTGGCCGTCTTGTACGATGGCTCACCTATGGCTATAGTGCTCAAAAGAGAAAAGAAAAGAGCTCTATTTAGGCATCATTAAAACTGCTTTTGCTCGACAATCCTTTCACATAATGTTTGCAGAAACCCATAAACTAGTCATGCTGTCCCGGTGGTCAGAGCATGCGATAGCTGAAACACCCAAAATGCTTTGTTTAGGTCCGATTTAAGTGACAAATACAGCAACAGCTGAACTGCTTCCAAAAGCACAGATGTTAAGTAAACACTGTTGTTGCTACTGTGACTGTAGCTAAAAACCTCAACTGAAGTTATAGTTTTACAGCCAAGATACCAGTGTACCTTCTGGGGGGGCCGAACCCCCAAATTTAAACTTTTATCCAAACAGTTTACACTTTTACTGAGAGAGGCGGTTTAATTATGTTTGCATGGATATAAACTGAGAAGTGGTGGCCTAGTGTTTAGTGAACAGGCCCTATAATTAGAAGGTTGTGGGTATGAATCCCTTTGTGGGGTTTTGGGGTTGCCCAGAGGTGCCCTTGAGCAAGGTACCGTCCCCATCACTGCTCCCTGGGTGCTGGATATGGCTGTATGTAAATTACATTTATTTTTCTTTTAACGAGTAATCAAAGTATGTTTTTTAAAGCCATGGCCAATTTGGCCTGTTATCAATTATTGTCCTTATGTACATTCTGATCTGTAGCGAGAGTAGGGAGCAGCTTGAGGAGACACTGAAGATGAGGTGATATGCTCCAGAGAGGAGAGGAATGGAAGTCAGTAGTACATGAGTGTGAACAAAAGGGAGGAAAGTGGAGAGGTTAGGATGGAGGGAGTAGAGGTGACAAAGGTGGAGGAGCTTAAATGCTTGGGATCAACAGTTCAGAGTAGGTTCACTTCCAGTATGGAAGAGAGGAGAAGAGGAGAGTTGGAACTTATGGAGAAGAGTGACAGGAGTGATTTGTGATAGACGGGTACCAGCTAGAGTAAAAGGGCAGGTTTACAGGGCAGTAGTGAGACCAGCTATGTTGTACGGGTTGGAGACGGGGGCATGGATGAAAAGACAGTAGGTGGAGCTGGAGGTGTCAGAGTTAAAGATTCTGATTTTTGTTGCGTGTGAGGTGATAAAGTCAGAGAGGTGAGATTGCGTCCAGAGGAGAGACGAGGATTATACTGAGAGCAGGATGTTGAGGATGGAGCTGCCAGGCAAGAGGAAAAGAGGAAGACCAATGAGGAGGTTTATGGATGTGGTGAGAGAGGACATGCAGGTGTTCGGTTGGAGATCAGAAATGGAGACAGATGATGTGCTGTGGTGAACGGGAACAGCTGAAGGAGAAGAAGAAGACATTGCTCTGGATAACAGTATCTGCTTAATGAAATGTAACTGTTTCCACTGACCTATTTTCTGTGCTGTGGCCATTATTTAATGATATGGCAGTACTCCAACGTTATCTTCACAACTTCTTGGTTTTCTAGTAGCTCATAAACACTTTGGGAATAAATGGCAGTAACTAAGAAAAACTGAATGAAAATTAATGTCCCTTTTGCAGCCAAAATGAAGGAGAACGTGGAAATCAAGGATGAAGGCATGCTTCCTGCCAAAGCTGAACTTGAACCGAAGTGCATGTCCCTCTAAGCCAACATATAAGACTGTAGCATTCAGTTTCAGAAGTCTGCATGACATGTTCTCGTTTCAGCATGTGATCCATGCTCCTTATCACTGACATTATATTTGCCCGCTGATTAAAGAGGCTTTTATTGTTTTTCGGCAGGTTTTGAGCAAAGTGGTAATGTATGCAGCTGCGTCAAGTTAAAGATGACAAAATCTGACTCGGCGGTACTGCACCAGATGGGGCGCTCAAAACAAATGAAGTGCTTTACATTTTAAAGTGAAAGGGACAACCCTCGTCATTACGAGGTCATAGCACAGCACACAGTGAACCACAAAGGAAATGGCCTCTGCATTTAACCCATGCACTCAAACACCGTGCAGCAGGGGGCATCTATTGAAAGTGCCCAGGGAGCAGTGACAGGGACGGTACCTTGCTCAAGGGTATCTCAGGGCAACCTACTGGTGAGGGAATGAAACCCACAATCTTCCGATGCAGGGGCAACTCTGTAGCCACTAGGCCACCGCTAGGCCTCTGCATTTAACCCATGCACTCAAACACCATGCAGCGGGGGCAGCTATGAAAGCGCCCAAGGAGCAGTGGCGGGGACGGTGCCTTGCTCAAGGGTACCTCAGATCAATCTACTGGTAAGGGGTTTGAACCCACAATCTTCTGATCCTGTGGCCGACTCCCTAACCACCAGGCCACCACTGCCCCTCTAGAAGAATATCACATTTTCGTTCAGTATCCATAAAAGTAAATATATTTGCGATTGCTTATCAGAGTGGGATAATCTGAGACAAGTGTACACTGTCTCTCCAGCGGGTGGAGGTGGTCTAGTGGTAGGACACTTGCCTACGGACCTGTGGCTCAAGAGGTCTCAAGTTTGAATCCTACCTCTGGTACTACCACCACTGTCCCTGAGTTGCTCCAGGGGGACAGTCCCTGTAATTAGGCCATGGTAGTTGCTCTGGATAAGAGCATCCACTAAATGCCACAAATGTAAATGTGTATGATGAGTCAGACATCCTTCAGTTCCTGCCGGTTTCTTATTTGTTGGCTAGCTCCCAGTCTAAAGATGGAAAGTCCAGGCACTCAGCATTGCTTGACCAATCAACTGCTTTTGAGGTCAGTAGAAGAATTTAATTCTTTGCCAAACCGTTGCTTTAATCAGCTCAGAAACTCAAATATGAACAAAGAGGAGTTAAGTGGGCAATTTCCTCATTTTCGTTCCTGTGTGCATTCTTTGGGAAGAACAGCAGGGGAATGAAGGGCTTCAGGAAAACAATTTGGGAGGTCAGGACCATTAAGGAAGGAGAAAAAACCTCATAAACAAACACATGCAAACCGCCATCGCGTCATCATGTGAGGCAAATGTCTGACAGTTTGCAGTCGGTCAAAGGCTGCCTTTGCATGGAACGCTGATTCATAGCCTGCAGAGGAAGGTCTGTTTATTCCTGATAAATCTTGCCGCTGCCTTCCAGCAGCCTTTCATATTAATTCATCTTAAGCAAGCAGAAAAAAAGTGTGAGGATTTCTCAAATGAAGTCACTGAATATTTCATTTCATTCTCTGGGTTTATGTAGGACAATCCAATTTATTATGAATTCATTATAAGCAAGAGGGGGGACAGAGCGGCTACATTGTGCAGCAAATGCCACAGTTGCCTTTGTGGAGCATCCAATTACAGGCACTTAGGTCAGATTCATCCCCAGTGTCTGATAATACCAGTACGTTTCTCTTCTGGGGGAGACGATGGGAGTCCTAAAGCTGTGGGAGATAAGAAGACAAGTCACCAGGTCATCTGGAGCAAGAAAGAAAATGAAAAAAGTTGAGGATAGGAAGACTGGTGACATAGCTCTTGCTGAGATGTAGGAACAAAGCTCCGAAGAGGATCAATATCAATTTACGGGCCCTTCTTGATCTGGCTCTGAAGTTTTAGGCTTTCTAACTTAATCTAGAAGGTCCTTATTTGCCCTGTCAATGGAAAACCTCTTTTCTTCTGTAGTTTCCAGGAGTAGACTGCCGTGGGCTGGGATTTCTAAACACATGACAGAAACATTCCACCCCGGGGCATAAAGAATTATCAACCGAGACAGGTTTAGAAATTGCTTTTAATGTATAATTTGGAGATCTGACGATAGATGAGCATTTCAAAAACATATCTAATCCTCATTTAGAGGGCAGCGGTGGCAGAAGACTGTGGGTTCAAACCCCTCACCAGTAGGTTGCCCTGAGGTACCCTTGAGCAAGGTACCATCCCTGTCACTGCTCCCCGGGCGCTTTCATAGCTGCCCACTGCTGCACGGTGTATGTGTGCATGGGTTAAATGCAGAGGTCCAATTTTGTTGTGGTTCACTGTTTGCTGTGCTGTGACCACGCAATGACAAGAATAGTCACTTTCACTTGCATTTGAGCTTCCACTGCATTTATTACACATGTTGTCAATGCACAGTTTGTCCGCTTGATTTTCTAGCAGGAAGGCTACTTATCCAGTTATGTTAGCCTGAGGTTACATGATAACTAATCTGGATTACTGGATTATTGGATTAATCCCAGTCAAATGCTAAGAAATGCAGTTGCAGTCACTTTTCCACTTGCGGCACTTTCCATTTCCATCTGCAATGTTGTGTGAGACCAGCCTGTAAAGATGTGTAGTTAACGCCCCAGACTGCTAGATAGAAATTAGGTGAGAAGGAGGAACAAACTAAAATCAAAGATTCTAAATGAACAGTTGGCTTTTTATGGCTGAAACGTAAAAGGCCGATTGACTAAAACCAGTCCTCCAAGGCACCATCCTCGTTCTGCTGAAAGACACACGGTTTGCAACACAAAGGTCCTGACTTTGTCAGTGCCACTACCAGAATCCCCATAACGTGAAATTCTCATTGATCCATTGCTTGGAAGGAAGCCTTCAGCTTTAAATTAGCAGTGCCTCATTCACATAATCCTTAAACAAGCTTTATGAAAACATCTCTACAAAAACAGTAATTAATAGAGTAAGAAAATAATGGAGGAACATTTTAATCGTTGTAGTGCTGAGGGGAATGAATAATAAGCAGTTAGTCATCAGGATGTGCAGATGCACAAATGTGCGACTCTCATTAATAATTCTGGAAGTAATGCTCATCAGAGGGTTTATTACTGATTAATCTCACCATCTGTCTGTCTCTGGAGTCTACACTGTGGGAAACAATGCTTATGTTTTTCATTATTCAGATGGGTGATGAGTTAAGAGAGTGACATATAGAGTTACTTGTGTCCAAAGGTTCGGGATTTTTCCCATAAAATAAAAAAATTATAAAAAATAGTTCAACAGTTTCCATTGACATGTTTTTTCCGCAGGTCACTTACACGCTCACACTCTCCTGAGAGTGCAACAGCACACTGAGGACACGATAAGCGCTTGTAAATCTTTTCTCTTTATCTTTCCCAAAGGTACAGGTAGCACATTCCCGTCCCCACAGCCCTGCACAGCAACAGACGTGGACGCAGCATCTTAAATCAGCAAGTTTTCCTCTTCACAGCTCACTCACTGTGAACAATCAAGAGGGAAGTAAGAAAGGAAAAATACAAAAGCACGTTCTTGGCATATTTTCTAAAATGCAACTTGCTTTGCAGTGCTTTCTACAAGAAAAGTTACCTTGGGTTCATTTTTACAGGCTCTTCCCCTTATTTGGGCAGCGGTGGCCTCGTGGTTAGGGAACTGGCCCTGGGATCAGAAGGTCGTAGGTTTGAATCCCAGACCAGTAGGTTACCCTTGAGCAAGGTACCATCCCCATCGCTGCTCCCCGGGCGCTTTCAATAGCTGCTTCCTGCTGCACGGTGTGTGTATGGTTAAAATGCAGAGGCTGAATTTTGTTTCGGCTCACTTTCACTTTCACTTTCAGTCAAACTGAAGAAAAAAAAAGAATTCAAACTCTGTAAAAAGAATTTTATTTTTTATTATTAATCTTTGAAAGGCATTATTTAAGTAGTAGTCGTAAAATTTCAGTGCAGTCTGAGCCCTTTTCAAATTAAACGGATCATGCAGTTGGATTGCGTAATATAATTATATTTAAAGTCAGGATATTCTGAGCATTTAATTCTCCATATTTACCACAAACGTCTGCAAGCTTAATGAGAGAACCAGTCGGAAGGTTGAAATAAATGGATCAAAATAAAATCTTATAATGCAAACGCATTCTGCATTCCTTAAGGGGGGAGGGGGGGGGTCCTTTTAATACTGCGTTTCTGAACACTGAATTGGGCTAAAGGGTTCTATACAAATCACTAAAAGCAATGGTGATATTACACAGTCCTGTCTTGAACCTTGTTAATAATCTCCCACAAAAACCCATTTATTTTTATCAGGGCAGTTGGGTTATCATACCGTGTGATAATTCCTCAAATAAACACTGTGTAGAACCTGAGACTGGCCATTAAACACGTCACATTGACTCAGTAAAGGCAGCGAGTGGCTGATGTTATCATGGGCTTGTCTCTGTGAGATAAACCCTGTCTGGTCAGAGAGGGTGATCTGGAGAAAGGATATCAAAACATTGTTTTATATTCCCAGTGTGTGTGTTTATAGTTGTTCGTGAATTGTCAGGATGGAGGGAGGAGAGATGGAGAAGGTGGAGGAGTTTAAAAATTGCATTCCTGCAAAAGTGAATGGGAAAAATTACAAAAACGGAAGTGAGAACAGCTATGTTATATGGGTTGGAGACGGTGGCGCTGACAAATGTGCTGAAGGTGTCAGAGTTATAGATGCCGAATGACGTTGATTCGCATCCCTTATCAGTAGGTTGCCAGGAGGTACCCTTGAGCAAGGTACCAACCCCGCCATCGCTCCCCGGGCACTTTAAATAGCTAGCCCCGCTGCACTGTGTGTGGCTGTGTGCTGTGCTGTGCTTCACAATGACAGATAGTCACTTTCACTTCAAATTGAGTGCACTGCCAGTTGAATTAATGCTTCATACAGTAACACACACAGTGTATTAAAATGCTTATCATGTTATATTGGTTTCTATGGTGATCTTGAAAAAAAGTTAATTCTTCAATAGACAGCATGCAGTTGGAAACAGGGAGAAGACTAGATCTGCTGGAAGGTCTATCACGCCCAGTTCTGACATAAGTTTCTCGCGCTGAGAGGTTTGAGAAGATCTTTTGAAGAATGCAGCCTGTGGATTAAACTGTACATTCCAGTCTCCTCCATATATGCCTACCGCTTCTGTCATCAGATCAAAGAATTTTCTATAAAAAGAAATATCTACCAGGGGGTGGGGAGTGGGGCTTGCACCTTTATTAGTGATATATGGAGGGCTTCTGTCTATCCTGAAATGAATGTCTTCCAACTCTGTTCTTTATTTCTGATGTTGCAAATGGAGCTCATTTCCTTTAAGACTATTCTTGTCATTGTGAAACAGCACAGTTGTGTTACAAAGTACATCATTTTACTTCTGTAATATTTTACTTCTCTGGGCCCCTTTTTTAAAAGCGATTATTTAAGCATCATAATTAGCCATGGTCTCTAAAAGGCTTAAAGGTGTTACTTGTTTGCATTTTCTCTGCACAATAACCAGCATTTATTATATATATATATATATATACCATGAAGACTGAGTAATGAACATAATAATGCGAGAATGATCCACCCCCCATATAATACCTTCTCCGTGGTGTCCCTGTGGGGATCCTCAAATGGATGAAAGGGTAAAGGAGGGTAATAAATGATGCAGAGAAACAGATGGGCTACAGTCTCTAATTGTTAACTAGAAAGTGCACCTGTATTGCTAGTAGAGCTGAGGAAGTGGTCCATGAATGTATCTTATTTAAATAATTTGCAGCTTAATAGCTGCTTTTTTCTGTAGTTTTTTTATTGTTGAGGAATTTTTTTGTTTCACATTTTCAGTCCAGTCTCTGTACCTGAGAAGTTCTCCAGATCTTCCTGAAGGACAGTGTTGTTGTCTCTCATTTTCTGTCCAGTCTCTGTACCTGAGAAGTTCTCCAGATCTTCCTGAAGGACAGTGTTGTTGTCTCTTATTTTCAGTCCAGTCTCTGTACCTGAGCAGTTCTCCAGATCTTCCTGAAGGACAGTGTGGTTGTCTCTCATTTTCAGTCCAGTCTCTGTACCTGAGCAGTTCTCCAGATCTTCCTGAAGGACAGTAAGACAATTTCACCGGCATAACACAGTTTTTTGGGAAAAATGTTGGATTAAATTTACATTTATACCTAGATGTTTGGGTCCCGGCATCTCAAAACAAAAAAGCTTTTTGGATGCACCCAGTATAAAGTGCTTATTGCCAATAGTGGTGCAGGGAAAGACCAGATCTGTAGAACGTCCTGAAGAAACCAGTCTATGAAGGCCCTTCAGAATTCTTGGGAGTCTGTGCCTTAATAGAAAACAAGAGGGACCTAGACAACACTAAGCAAGTGGTTTTAATCCTGTGGCTGACTGAATATTACATTGACTCTGTCAGAGAAATATCTTCTGGAGACCTTACTTATAATCATTTGCGATTTATTTCATATGTATTTTTTAATTCTTATAATGGAACATAACCTCCTATCTCCAAGTTGTTAACATTCTTGACCTTTCGCGCTGTTATTTCCATCTTCATATTGGTTAACATTTTAAGTATGCTCCACCCACAAGGATGGATGTTCAGAGTGGGCCCTGCAGATAAAGCCTGATCAGCCTGATGACCTCATGTGTGTTACAGTGAAAAGCCTGGGCTGTTCGGCGCTGCTTCTCTCCAGATTTTTTGGGTGAAGTGCTTTGCTCTGCGATGGGGGGGAGCTTCAAAATTAGGCCTGCTGGAGGAAAAGGAGGCATCTGCTCCCTCCTCCTCTCATCAGCGGGGTGTTATCGGAGCTGACAGCGCTGGGTGCTGCCTGCTGCTGCCATATTCTCTTTGTAGTGCTTCCTCTCCCCGTACACACCAGCGTGCACACATACACACACATGCATAAGACACAGGAGCTCTGAAATGGTAATGTTGCCCTCTTAAAAACATCAACCTGCCGAGCATACGCCCTCTGTTTATGATAATATATACATTTGGAAGGATCAGACCTAGAGAGAAAACAGACAGAAAGAGAAACGGAAAAATAATCCCCCCACCCTCCCAAAAATATAAAGAAAGTTTGACACCTTCAATAAAGTAAAGGTATACTGGGAGTAAGATGAAAAACGAGGGGGGTCTCCTTGAGAGTGTAGCTGGAAAAAGCCTCCTTGAGTTACGAGCATGAAATTGAAGGAAGGGACAAGGCTTTTAGAAGGATAATTCTGACAAACAACACTTTGTTGTACATTTGTACAAATGCAAAAAGTATTAGCATGATCCAGTGTTTCACTGGGGACAAGCACAGCCCTGGACAAGCGCAGACAATCTAAGAAGTTTTTATTGTGCTCTAATGAATTGAAAGACAAATGGCTTTTTTCTCCTCCTCTCTCTCTCTCTCTCTCTCTCTCTCTCTCTCTCTCTCTCTCTCTCTCTGTCTTAAAATAACACAACTGTTAAGGTCCACACCACCACCTGTCTAAATGAACCCACAATCACTTAACAATTAAATCTAACAAGCCTTTGGCCCTCAAGTGGCGCATAAAATTAGGTGCGAAAGCACGGGGTCTCTTGGCTAATCTGCATCAGCCACCCCTTCCTTTTCCTTCTCCTGCCGGGGCGGAGAGCTGCTAATGATGTGGTGTAATCAAATCCAGTCCCAAGTGGAAGTCACAGCCTCCTTCTCTCCACTTAATGGAGAGGGGAAGGAAATGAAGGGTCCTTGTGATCTGCTCTGGTGAGTGGAGAGCACGTAGCAAATTAAAAAAAGGGCCAGAGAGCACCTGCTCTCCCCGTTAGCTTTTGTGGTGGTGCGTCTGGTTGGTGAACAAAAAAAATCCCAGGCCCTTTCCCCAGAGAATCTGAAACAGAAACAGATTCAAAGTCAAGTTGCCTGTTTTAGGACCAGTCCCAATTCACTTTCCTTGACTCTTCTTCTACTCCTCCACTTAATGCTTTCCTGCACCTTATCCCACTGGGGCAGCGGTGGCCTCCTGAGTTGGCCCCAGGATAGGAAGATTTGAATCCCAGACCAGTAGATCGCCCTGAGGTACCTTTGAGCAAGGTACCGTCCGCATCACTGCTCCACAGGCACTTTAAATAGCTGCCCCCTGCTGTTAATGTGTGTGGGTGAAAAGCAGAGGTCCCGTCTCACTGTGTGCTGTGCTGTTTCACAATGATAGAGCTTCACTTTTCTGGGGGGGAACTAGGGGTAGATATCATCTAGTCTTTCAAAAGCCCTACAAATGAAACAATTTTAGCTCCAAACTAAATGATAGAAGAAAGAAGGAACATAGTTACCGATGTGGGGAAAGAAACTGGTTAATGAAGGCATAGAGTAGAGTAGAGTAGAGTAGAGTAGAGTAGAGTATTCTTTTATTATCTCACGAATGGGAAATTTGGGTGTTACAGGGCTCTTATAAAAGGAACAGATGTAAAAGATATATAAAAAAAATAGAGACATAAGGAAAGAGGGAAGAGGAACAAGTACAGGAGAAGTACAGGAGCTATAAAAAAAGAAATAATAAATAATCTATCCATCTATATATATATATATATAAATATATATACATATACATATCTACACTGAGAATTAGGTGACCATATATACAGTACACAATAACAATACACGATAATAAATACGTTTTAAATAAGTTATAAATATATATAAATAAACAAGTAGCAAGATATAAGTGTAATAATAATAATAATAATAATAATAATAATAATAATAATATACAAAACAATAATAATCTACATTAATATACATTAATAACAATAATATATACTATGATCTATTTAATAATTTATAATAATAAAACAAGCAATGTAATGAAATGTAACGTTATGATGATGAGTTGTGGCATTTCTTCTCAAAGAATAATTCACTTTGTTGGAATATCTTAAGATGGGGCAGCGGTGGCCTAGTGGTTAGGGCGTCAGCCACAGGATCAGAAGATTGTGGGTTCAAACACTTTACCAGTAGGTTGCCCTGAGGTACCCTTGAGCAGGGTACTGTCCCTGTCACTGCTCCCCAGGAGCTTTCATAGCTGCCTCCTGCTGCATGATGTGTGTTTGTGTGCATGGGTTTAATGCAGAGGTCCAATTTCATTGTGGTTCACTGTGTGCTGTGCTGTGTGTTCTCAAAATGACATGAATAGTCACTTTCACTTTATAGTTTATATGCAAAGGAATTTGGAAAAGGATTGTTGTAAGACACAGGAAATCCACTATTCTCAATGTTAGTAAAACTTTCTGAAGTGGTGAGCACCGTTTCCTCTCAGTGAGAAGATTCCCAGCCGGGACAGTTCGAGTCCTTTCTGCATTAAATTTGCATGTTTTCCACATGTCTTCATGGGCTTCTGCTAGGAGCTAACGTTTCCTCCTACAGTCCAAAAACTTGCATGTCAGGTGATTTGGAGATACTTATTTGCCCCTTTGGTGTGACTTTAGGAATTCAGTGGTAAGATACTCACCTATGGACCAAGAAATTGCAGGTTCAAATCCCACCTGCAGCACAACCTCCATTTAGCCCTTAACCCTGAGCTGATCCAGGGGGACTCTCCCTGTAATCTGGAATTTGAAGTCGCTCTGGATTAGAACGTTTACTTAATGCCGTACATGTAAATCTAAATGTAACTTTCCATGACGGTGCTAGAAAGATTTTTTCAGGGTCATTGTGAAACCACTTTAAGTAAAGAACTTTGGATTAATGGATTGTTCTTTAAAAAAATCATTATTAAAGCTGTGAGTGTCAATTATCTTTTTAAGTTTAGAGAACCACAAATGATGCTTTGATTAATTTCGTTCCCTGAAGTTCTCCACATTTTTGACCATTGGCAATGCATTTAGGTTGAGTGAAAAGGCGGGACACCTGGGATTTCCTGGAGTCTGGTTGGAGAAGCACTGCCCTAAAGTACTTTAAAAAAATAGTGATGTGTGAGTGGGATAACCGTGAGAAAATGTAATCCAACTTTCATACAGGCTGAGCCAAAAAATGGACCATTTGGGTGTCTCCGGAGACAGCATCGCCTCAAAGAACTTTACAAAATGTAAAGTTTACAAAATGTTCTCAGATTCAAAAGAAGAAACAGTTGTTTCTTCAGCACAGCTTCGTGATGTTATATCGACCTAGTTCATAGAAAAATGCTGCAGTAAACTTCTTTTGTTTAAAGCTCTTGTTGAATTTCAAGATGTCCAGGTCTTGAATCAGTAGATTGTTTAGTTTGACCTTTAATGCTAAAGGTGATACTAAACATCCTCCCAGAAATTTACATCTGCTTTTTTGATTGATAAACACGTTTATGGGGCAGCGGTGGCCTAGTGGTTAGGGAGTTGCTCCTGCACCGGAAGATTATGGGTTAGCTTCCCTCACAAGTAGGTTGCCCTGAGGTACCCTTGAGCAAGGTACTGTCCCCATCACTGCTCCCCGGGTGCTTTCAATAGCTGCCCACTGCTGCACAGTGTTTGTGTGCATGGGTTAAATGCAGAGGTCCAGTTTCGTTGTGGTTCACGTGTGCTGTGCTGTGACCTTGCAATGACAAGGGTTGTCACTTTCACTTTCATTTCGCCAATCAGAAGCATTGCTTAACAGGTTTCTAAATGACTAGTCTGGGGCAATTCTTAGGAATTTGTTCAGTCAGCAATCTGCCTCTCAGGAATATTGCCCTGCCATCAATGAACCATGGAAATGTATGGGCAGGGACTAAACTTGGGCCCAGAAAGGTTCATGGTTTATGCAGTAGCATAAAACTCCTGAGTATCTGTAAGTTTCCTGAAACGTTTCCTGCATTGGAATAAGAATCTGATGTGGATTGTCAGGGGATCCCTGCACTCCTGCATCCCCGTCATAGTGGAGAGATCGGGTCCCCACAAAGGGCTCAATACATCCCAACACAGACACATTCATTCTCAGAAAAAGTTGGTGAGCTGAACTTTGGGCATTTCAGGTACTCCAGAACGAGGGGGTCTACCTGCATAGATTGTATGTATGTCGGTGAAGGAGTGCAGGGATCTGAACGAGTGTGTATCACTGACAGACAGACATGGGTGGATGGGAAAGGAGCTGCAGTCACGTGGCCCTTGTCACACATATGGCACCCAAATCCATCCTAAAAACACTGTAGACCAGACTTGCTGTCATCGAGTCAGTCTGAGCATAATTACACCTCTGTCTGATCAGGGAAACAGTGTGAATTTGAAGGGAGGGTCTATCTCCTTCTGTGTTATTCTTGCCTACCACGCCTTGGACACGGAAACTCTATTTTTTATTCTTTTTAGAAAGAAGAATAGATTTCCATACAACCAGGACTCCAATAAATAGCTTCAACCTCAACTTGAAATGTCAGTTCCTGTTCGAGAAGCTAATCACTGGGTAGTTAACATATTTTAAACGTCCATTTAACCAGGAAATTCACCAAGAACACATTTCTTTTTAAAAGTGTTGGCCAGGCAGTTGCTAGCTAGTTGAATGCTTTTGCGGATGATTTCATCCTACAGAATCCACAACTAGAAAGATCAGGAATCAAAAGCCCCTGAGCTGCAACGTCCCTGTTAAGATCAAGTGGATATTTAGATAGATACATGTAGGATGATATTAAAATGAGTTGCTATTTTAACAAAATACGTTAATCGTATTCTAATTCTAAGCTCAGTCATTTTCCATGTTCTATCTTGATGTTTTAATCACTTCAGGGCTAAATTGGCCATTTGACGTATGATGTATAGCAGTGAAAAGAGACCGTACATGGAATTTGCTCTCTTTGTGTGGTTTGTGTCCTTGCAGTAGCTGTAGTACTGTAGTACTTTCTCTTATGGTGACTGAGAAATCTTTGAGTCCTACCATTTCTTTAGATCCACGTTCTCCATGTCTAGGGGTAGTGTTTTCTAATGAGTCTGGATTGGTCTATGAGTTGCTACTCATCTTCTTGGACAGTTTTGTCTTTTTCGAGTCTTCTCAGAGTCGCTTCCACATTTTATTGAGAATGTTGATAACTCTTATTCTTTCTTCATTTGAAATGATCTATGAAATATCTATATATTTATTTCTCATTAGTGGGCGTGTTCTCTATGTTTGCCTCTATTATGTACCTGCTCCAACGGTTGATGATAAATCCCTGAAACATGAATCCATGGAAACGCTACTATAATGAAGATGATATTTTGTTAGAGGGTACCTCAGAGGAACCTACTGGTCCAGGACTCAACAAGCTTTTCATCGTGGGGTCAAAGGCCACCTTGTGTCCAACCCCTAGGCTATCCATTTTTCTAAAGCTGATTTTTGTTTATATTTGTCTGAATCACACTGCACAGTAAGTGTGTGTGAATTTGGAAATTTGGCTGAAATGTGGTCCAACGTATAACTGCTTCAAGTGAAAGTGACTTTCGGAATTACACCTCTGCATTTTACCCACACACTCACATACGTGCAGCTATTGAAAGCACCTGGGGAGCAGTGACGGGGACGGTACCTTTCTCAAGGGTAACTCAGGGCAACCTACTGGTAAGGGATTCGAACCCACAAACTCCCTACCCACTAGGCCACCGCTGCCCCTGCTTGAGATTTTCTTCAAACTGGCCAAGATCTGGCACTGCTTGGAAGATGCCTGCCAGTGGCCTCCAGAAAGTGTGTGCATCTGCACTATCCTGAAGAGCTTTATGAGGCCTGGGCCAAGCCAACAAACTCTTTTTGTACTTCTGTCCAAGTGTGTCCTCACCCGTTTAAACTAAGACACAGTTTGCTCCAGATCCATGATCCTCTCTGGTACAGCTTGTGGCTCCAGGGCTTCTGAAGGACCTCCTGTGTTTGAGTGGAGTCTTGGCCTCCGTCTCTGAGCACTGGGCTTTCCCAGGCTGGCAAATCCCTTTCTGCCTCCATGTCTCCGTCCCTGTATGTCAAACACAGCACTGCTGCTATGAGACGCCTTGGCCCAGTATGACATGGTTTTGTGGGCTTCAGCTCACTGAATGGATTGAAGTACAAAACTATGAAGTAGTTTCTTTTGTACTTCCAACTTGAAGAACGTATCAGCAAACAGATGCTTGGATTTCATTGGTATTCCAAACTGATATTTAATTATGTGTTTATTGCACTCTGGAAGTTTTTAACAAAGCTAAAATGCTTTCATTCTCTCATTTCTCACATTTTTTATGATCTACTTCTTTCTTTTTCTCCTTTTGGCAGCTCCCGTTAGGGGTCGCCACAGCTGATCATTTGTCTCAATTTCTTCCTGTTCTGTGCATCTTCCACCTTTAAACCCACTGCATGTCCTCTGTCATCACATGCATAAACCTCCTTTGTGTCTTTCCCTTCCTTTTTGCCTACATTGGCAACAGCATCCTCAATATCCTTCTCCCAATATAACCCTCATCACCAATACAATCTCTAATATACTCGTTCCTGATCCTGTTCCTCCCAAAGCAAATCTCAGCATCTTTAACTTTGCCACTTCCAGCTCCACCAACTGTCTTTTAATCATTTTCCTCTCATGGTCTCACGACCATGCTCTAACCTTCCCTTTCACTCTTGCTGGTATGATACTTGCTTCTGGACCAAGAGGTCATGGGTTTGAATCCCACCTTTGTTGGCTGAGCAGGATTCTTAACCCCAAAATATTCAAGGCAGACTGTCCCTGTATTTAGGAAATGGAAGTCGCTCTGGATAAGTCTGATAAATGCTGTACATCAACTACTAAACAAAAAAGAGCTCAGCACTCATCCTCTGTGTAATCCCACCTCTACTTTAAACACATCCTTCACTCCTGCTGCAGACCTCACCAATGTCACACTGCCCTCATACATATCCTGTATTATTCTCACATATACATTCTGTAACACCTGATTTCTCACCTTCTCTACTTCTCCAGCAACAGTTTTTATGATAATAGAAGAAAAAAATGTAATATGTATAATATTAAAGTAATTATATATATATATATATATACGTAAAGGGTGGTGATGGTCTAGTGGTAGGACACTTATCTATGGACCAACCACCTCCAGCAATACCAACATTGGTTTCCTGAGCAAGACCTTTAACCCTGAATTGCTCCAGGGGGACTGTCCCTGTAATTAGTAGCTGGAAGTCAATTTTTCAAAAGTTTCAATTTTTTTATGTTGTTTTATATTTGTTTAGGCTCCATGCAAAATATTATGTACAAAATGAAATATTAGCATTAGTTCACAAATTCCACATTGCTGCATCCCTAATTGTATATAGTTGTAACTTTTCCCAGAGGACCTAAAGATTTGTGGCCATGGCCCCCACAGCAGATCTTTTACATACAATCCTTAGATTCCTCATGATTTATGGCTGTCTTGACACTCTTTCTAAGGCTGAGTGATGTGTATTGGACTTCAGACTCACACACTGAATTCAGTGCAGTTGAATATGGAGTGTGAAAAATAAAGTTGCCATCATTAATCACTTTGCCTGTCTTCCAAGTATAAAAATAAATCACTGAACTGAATGTTCATTTCATTAAAAAGACAAAGCATCCATTCTGTAAGGTTAATAGAATCCCCTATTACGTCCACCAAAGCGTGTCAATGTATTTCTTTTTTAAAAATAATTTCTACTTTGGTCCCCATAGCCTTGGACAAAAGAGGCCTGGCCCCTTTTTTTCAAAAGAGAAGGAGCCCCAGGCACCCCCCCAACCCCCCCCCCCCCCGCATTTTAAGTTGGGAAAATGTCTCTTTTCGATGGTCTTTGTTTGGCAAATATAATGTACTTAAACAAACCGTCTTGCTTCCTGCATTCACACATGACAGGAAATGAAATAGAGGAAAAAGTCAAGTGTGTGATCTTGCAAAGCAGCATATGATGCTCTGATACGTGTGTGTTCCTCTTACCAATATGAGTGCTAAAATGACAGCCGGCGCGATAACGTGTCTAATTATCCTGGAGGAACTGCATTTGTCAATTATCGAATGCCTTCTTATTGTCGTTACAGTGCAGAAGGTGAGATCTTTGCTGTATGTGGGGAGATGTATATTTGTGCCATGTGATTCTGCAGGCAGCGTCTGCATCAGAAACTTTTTGTAAGGTTCTCCTGCTCTGCTGATGCCTTAATGAAAGTGTTGACCTTTGACTGGACTTATGAGGAACTACAGAAAAGATTTAACTCTTTCATTTTAGCCATGCCGGGGCCATGCAGAGACTTTTTGTAAAGTGCAATGTGACAAAAGTTTGTAGACGGCTGCTGGTCCCGCACATCTCGCAGAGAATTTGTTGGAACATCGCAGCGAGGATTTGATTGTTTTCAGGCACAAGCGCTTTATTGAGGTTGAGTACTGTAGTTGGGAGAACTTGGATGGAGCTGTATCACTCTAAAGAACACTTTGCTCTATATAGTACCTTTGAGATGGCAGAATTCATTTCATTGCATTTTATTCAGCCAGAAGAGCATTAATGAGGGCTAGTACTGATGCCAGATGATTCATCCCCAATATATTGGATGGAGCTCCATCAATTCAGAGAACACTGCCAGGCTCAATAGAGCTTTAAAGCCCTGTGTGATAGACTTCCAAACACGGTGGATGGCTTACTACTGCACATTTAGATGTCATTGCAGAGATCATTGCAATGCTGACCATTTTGACATGTTCGGTTCTTCTTTCTTCAAATAATTATTACCTGCTTATATTTCTGTCACTAATCATGTCTGCTTGAAATGCAATACATGTATGTAATGCTAACATTTAATGTAGACCAGAATTTGCAAGATCTCATAAGACTGCTTAGCATTAACCTAAACAAACATTTATAAAGGTTCCAACAAGCATCACTTCTCCTAAAGGCTACTTTCATCAGTTTCACCCCAGAAAGTGTCATGACTACGGATGCTTGGTTGAATAATCCTTTATAAATTGTCAATTATAGCTTAATGTCAGTTGTCATTAAAGGCTAATGTAACATTATGAATGCACCCTCAGAGTAGAGTGAACTGTTACCAGACTAATTAATAAATGAATGAAGAATGACCTTTGATGAATCACTTTATTGATGCAAAAAAGCTGTTTTATTCATGCCCAACTGTCTAATCGTTGTCATATTGAGGATTAAATAAAAGAAACGGGAACAAATGTTTAGTGCTCCTGGCTGCAAAGTGCCTAAAGAAACAGAGTTCTAGATAAAGTGGTTCCAACCACTCAGTGTTCAGCATCAGCAGTAAAGGAATCACCTGATCATCTGGAATCATCTGCTCCTGCTTCGTGTCTTGGGTTAGACGCTTTGTTCTGCTTGAAGGTTCAGGCGTAGATCACTGATTAACCAACACAGAACTATCAAACTGCTCAGGTACAGAGACTGAACTGAAAATGAGAGACAAAAACACCATCCTTAAGGAAGGTACCCTTGAGCAAGGTACTGTCCCCATCACTGCTCCCCGCGTGCTTCCAATAGCAGCCCCTGTTGCACGTGAAAAAGTGAAAGTGACGACCCTTTTCATTGTGAAACGCAGCACAGCACAATGATATTCAACCTCTGCGTTTCACCCATACACACACGTGCAGCAGGGGGCAGCTATCGAAAGTGCCCGGGGAGCGGTGACGGGGACGGTACCTTGCTCAAGGGTACTTCAGGGCAACCTACGGATGAGGGAACTGAACCCGCAATCTGTGTTTCACAATGACGAGAATAGTCACTTTCACTTCATTTTTACTTGCTTAATTGAGAAATTAAGAGTAATACTTTTCACTCTATACTCAACATCGCTCTCTCACACTCACTCTTCTGGTCTCTCCCTGATGTTGCTGTGCCTCCTGATATATAAACACTCAGAAGAAGACGCACAAAGCTATTCTATAGGAACACAACGCCCACCTACCTGTTATCAGCCAAAACTTCTTTGTCAACAGCAGGGGGATTTATTTATTTATTAAAATCAGCATAGTTCATTTAAGAGCCTGATAGACATTTGTGTGGGCCGCTCGGCAGTAGAACAGTTTCATCTCTTTTAAAAGCACTGACCCTTCTTTAGCACAAAACGAGCTAATGACACGATGGCAGAAAGAAAAAAAGAAATCTGTCTTGATAGCTTGTCACGTGTAGCCTGGCGCTGAAAATCAGCTAATGTGTTTGAAGCCTGATCAACATTCTGACTGCCGTTTATTTTAGGGTGTAAGCGGTGTAGCCGGTAAGAATAAATTAGACTAAAAGCCTTTCATGAAGCAGAGCGGAAGGTGTTGAAGAGGGACGGAAAATCACAATGCTCCTGCTTCGTCTCAGAAACAGAAACAAGAATAAAGGGGGGGATTAGGAGAGGGAGACGAGATGGGAGAACAGATGAAAAAAAAAAAACGAAAAATAAAAGCAAACCTGAATCATCAGCGAAGTATGCGCAGATCCATTTGCACGGGGTTATGATGCATATTCCTCCTCCTGGCACACTCTGTGATTTGAAAAGGCTCTTTACTAATGACATATATGAGTCATGTTTCATTTTTGGGCATCCCTAATGGTGTTAGCACCATGCTTCCTCTTGAGGGGCGTATCAGTCATATTTAGCTTGAACTCCAATGAAGATATGCGTTCTGCTTTCTCAGGCGAGGCCTTTGTTTAGTCCGTAATGGCTCTCTTGTTGTAGAGTATGAGTTGAGAGCGTTCACTGTATTAATCAACCCTACTTATTTCCAGGACTTTACATTATTGATCACAGGGGTGGCAAGCGGAGACAACAGCAATGAGGCAGTTAAAGAGATAAACATGAGGTTAGCCGTTCCAATCACTCATCCACTCTTTCTACTTAGTGGTCTGCATGAAAATGGACAGAAGAAAGGCCTAAAAATCCAGCTTGAAGATGCTGCTTCTGCTTTTAGCGACAGTTTTGACCATGTTTAGAGATTACTACAACATGCAGTGTTAGAAACTATATAGCCAGTGAGATTCTCTTGGATTGGACCTTTGTTACTGGGCCTTTAAGCCTGATTTATGTAGATGGTCTCTGGTCTGATTGGCTGTCGTGGATTGTGCCATGAAAGCAGGTGGCGCAGGTTTAAGTAAATGTTATATCAAATATACAGTGAATAGTTTCTACATTGGGTTTTGAGATGTTAACAATGGGGCAGTGGAGGCTTAGTGTTTATGTAAGGATGTAAGGGTGCCCCTGCTGCACGTTGTGCGTGGGTTAAATGCAGAGAATGTTCTCAAAAATGTGGGTTTCTGGGAAATTTCTCAAAACTCTGATTGGCATTCTCCTATAAAACATCGGTTTGGAAGGCCATAACACTTTGCACTACCCCTCTGTGCAGACAGCTATTGGCAAATAGTCACATTCACTTTCACTTTCAGTGTTTCTAACAAAGTCGTTTACTTCAAAAACATTTTCCATAATATGAACCCCTTGGTTACAAGTGCAGTTTGAAGCATATGGGAATTGGTTTATATTCATCCATCCGTCCATCCAACCACCCACCTACCCACCAATCCATCCGTCCATCCGCCCATCCACCCACCCGTCCATCCGTCCATCCACCCATCCATCCATCCATCCATCCATCCATCCAGACACAAAGTCAAACACACTTATTTACAGAAATTCAGAGGGGATGCAATTTGCCATACCTGGTGCACCTAACGTGCATGTCTTTAGACAGTGGGTGGAAATGACTTTTTAATTTATATATTTATTTTTAACATTTTAAAAGTCAGATTATGCTCAAAAGCCTTCAACTAAACATGTTAAATGCACCTGCAAAATTGAACACAAGATTCTGGTAAATGTAACATTACACCAACCCCTAACCAAAAACCTAGTTCTAAACCTAAACCTAATCCTAACCCTAATGCTGAGTCTGAGGAGAGTTTGTTTCCAGTGAGAGTATCTGTAAATCTGCAGGGAACCATCGCAATAAAAGTGTGACCAAAAAGTTCCCGGATTTGTTTTAACATAAAGACGGAGCACTTTCACACTGAACTAGAGGTTTAAACGTGAAAACCGGTAAAGGTAAAGGCAGGAGTTCAGAGCACTGAGGGAAGTTGTGCTGCAGTCTCTCAGTGGGGGCTCCCTGCAAACACACAGCATGGCAGCAGCCAGACAGGGCAGAGCAGCAGAGCAGCAGAGCAGCAGAGCAGCAGAGCAGCAGAGCACGTGGCGAGGTCTGCACAAAGCGCTTTTGATGTGTGTTTTGTCTGCAGTGAGAAAGAGAGATGCGTATCACCCGCCGCTCACCATGCTACCATTACCTGCCCCTGTCAGAGAGAGAGAGAGAGAGAGAGAGAGAGAGAGAGAGAGAGAGAGAGAGAGACAGAGAGAGAGCAAGCATCAGAAACCCCTTCTGTGTAGATCCATCTTACACTTAGATACTGAAGCCCAACGATTGATACACAGTGTTGGAAATCTTGGAGACCTTCATCAGGCATGAGCTAGGTGTTTCTGAAAAAGTGGCCACTAAATGAACGCATAAGGTAGGTGTTTCTGAAAAAGTGGCCAGTGTGAGGCACAAATGTTGTTGTCTCTCATTTGCAGTACAGTCTCTGTACCTGAGCAGTCCTCCAGATCTTCCTGAAGGACATTGCTTTTGATCTCCTCAGTATTTCCCACTTCTTAAAATAACAGTTTGACGAGAATAAAATAGTACTTTTGCACCAACAAGATGATAAGGAGTTACTATATATATGCACACACACACACACNGAGAGAGAGAGAGAGAGAGAGAGAGAGAGAGAGAGAGAGAGGAACAAGAAAGAGAGTTAAAGAGATGCAGAAAAAGATTAAGAGAGAGATGAAGGGGTGAGATGAGATAAGAAAGTGAAAGAGAGAAACGGTCAAAAACAGAGAGATTAAGAGTCTAAGAGAGAGAGAAAGAGAGAGAGACAGGGAGAGAGAGAGCTAGAGAGAAATGAACAAGACAGAGATTAAGAGAATAAGAGACAAAACAGACAGAATGATGTAGAAAGAGAGAGAGAGAGAGAGAGAGAGAGAGAGAGAGAGAGAGAGAGAAATGAACAAGACAGAGACTAAGAGAATTGACGAAACAGACTGAATGATGTAAAGAGAGAGAGATAGAGAAAGAGAGAAGGATTGAGCAAAACAGAGAGAGAAATGTTGAGAGAGAGAGGGATAGAGAGATTGAAAACAAATCAGACAGAAAGATGAATGGGGGGGTTTGAAAAAAAACAGACAGAAAGATGTAGAGAGAGATTAAGAAAGTGAGAGAGAAAGAGTGAGAGAGAGCGAGAGAGAGAGAGCGAGAGAGAGTAAGAGATTGAAATCAGAGAGTGATATAGAGGGAGAGACAGAGAGCAATAGAAAGAGCGAGCGAGGGACAGAGACATGAAGAGAGGTGTGTGTTCTGATGATGTATTTGTTGTGATTCCTCTGAAAGCTTTTTTCCCTCCATTCTTTGTGACAGAAAGTCCTGGTTTGATCTGCTTGTTGGTGTAGGTTTTGGAGTAACTCTCAGTGATATTAGAGGAGATAACGAGCAGAAAGAGGAACAATTAGCGCGTCAGCTAACGATCACAGTAAACACCTGTAACGATGTAAATGCAGTCCGGGCGCCGTCGCCGTCTCCTTCAGCGGTATATAAAGCCTTCAGGGATGAGTTGTGCACCCAGTATTGGCTTGAATTTGACTTTTAAGGAGCAGGAACATCTGCAAACGTCTGAAAGCTCAGTCCGTCTGTGTGATACAGATGGTTTATAGCTTGTCAGCTGAATATCAGAGGCAGGAAGGGAACTGAAGGGTTTGCTTCAGATGGAAGCCTCTGTTCTGACAAGCTAAGCTATAGCACTTCGTCCCAGCCCTTCTTTTGGGCGCTTATCTCTAGGAGTGTCCCAGTAGCTGTCTGCACAGAGGGGTAGAGCAAAGTGTCATGGCCTTCAAACCGATGTTTTAGAGGAGAATTCCAATCAGAGTTATGAGAAATTTCCCAGAAACCCACATATTTGAGAACATTAATTAATTAAAAAAACATATTCGTTGGTTTATTATGGTTCTTCTAGTTTGGAGACAAAGCCAGAAGGTTTGGAGATGCAAGGTTGTATAACACTGGAAGTGCAGAAGAGAGATGAGGAGTATTTAGGGAGAAGGATGTTGAGGATGGAGCTGGTAGGCAAGAGGAGAAGATGAAGGACATAGCTGAGGTTTATGGAATACAGGTGCTCTGTGTGACAGAGGAAGATGCAGAAGACGGGAATGGAGGATTCACCGTAGCACCCCTAATAGAGGGAAAAGAAGTGTGGTCCTTTAATCTATAGCAAGCTTTAAAATGTCTTGAATTACTGCTGATTTTTTCAGGACATTCCTGCATTTGGACACATTTTCATGTCACATCCACCCCGTGAAGACACTGATGCTCTAAATGCAGTGAGGTCACTGAATTTTACTGCTCCTCTAATATCTGTCTCCCCTGCAGAGGACAGCTAGTTATCTGGTAAAGAAAATGATGCAGTAGGACAGCATGTCTTCAGTTACATAAAGTCCCTTATTTTTAGGAAGAAATAGAACTGGGTCTGAGGACACTGCACGATAATCCCATAATGTTTCAATCAGATGTGCTTTTAAAAATGATTTTTTTTCTAAAACCATCCGGCGACCCTCACATTTATGTCAAGCTACTTAAAAAAGAGGAGTAGATGTTTCTCTTTCCTCCTTGACTCCAACACTAATATCACTACAGAGGAGTGGGAGACAGGTTGCACTTTTCACACCTCACCTCCAGCGTGAAGAATGCCAAGGAGCCTCAGAAGAGACAAACAATCAGGTGATGTTAAAAATGAGCAGCACAAAACCAAGCGGCCAGTGCAGACAGAGGGAGACCGACGGGGAGAAATCAGCAGCGAAGGGAGGAACCGCAGCAGAAATAGATTTTTATGGCAGATTTTGATGCTGTGTTTGAACGTGCAGATGGAAGAGTCCAGCTTGGGGCCTGAAAGCTCTGGAAGACTGAGCAGCCCGAGCACTTAACGATGTTTCTTGCCATATGTCGCTTCTACTTCAGGACATACTGTTATCTTTATTAAATAAAAACAAAATAAAACACACTCACTCACGCATACACATGGTACAAATGGATGAAAGTAAAATGAGAATCCAGGCTTAAAGTTGGTGGCTTTTATTGGTTTTTAGATGACTTGTAGTGAACCATTAGGGGCTTTCAGGCAAAAAAAAAAACATTTATATAAAATGCAAGAAGGACAGCCTAAATTATAATACTACTCTGGCCTCTATGGGATTACTAGTGTTCATACTAAGCTCTTTTTGGCCTAAAACAAATACAAGAATCTGAATTATACCTGAAAATGTAACTGGCTGATCCTTTTCCCTCATATTTGTTTGTTTTCGGTACTTAATTTCAGCCTCTCTGCATCCTCTGCATTTAACCTATACACTATGTGCAGCAGGGGTCTATGTCCAGTGCCCGAGCAGCAGTGATGGGAATGGTACCTTGCTCGAGGGAAGCTGAGGACAACCTACTGATCTGGGATTCAAACCAATTACCTTCTGATCCTGGAGCCGTGTCCCTAACTAGGCCACTGCTGCCCCAGTGGAAAGCCCCTACCTAGAAACCACAGGGAATCCCGAATGGATCATTTTCATTGGCTTTTAACCCTTTGTTTCCCATAAAAGCATCACGATGATATAAGAGTTTTTGAAATAACACTTTTAAGAGGAATTCTAACAACCTTTAACCACTTCTATGTCATTTAATGGCTGAGCTGCAAATCATCACAAAATATTCTAGTTTAACTACTATTTACCATCAACATTATAAATAATAATTTCTAAAAACTCATATGGTGGTTTTGGATTGTAATTAAACAGGCATTTATGAATTGTATTTTTCTAGAACCGGTTCCTATTACAGGATGGGAAAAAATATATTTGTGAGTAGCGCTCGATCATTTCAAATCCTGGTGTTTTTTTTCTTTTTTCCCATCCAAATGATTGATTTATGTGGTAATTTTAGAAAAACGTGGGCTGAAATTCCTCCTAGGGTTCCTCCTTCACCAGGTTTGATGATTTTATCCAATGAATGAATTAAAAATGAAAAAAATGATGTACATTTCAGTTACCAGAAGGCCTTGGCACTTCCTGGCTGGCTTTTCTCAACAGGATATGAGGCGGGTGTGTGATGATTAAGGCATGCGTTCGGCCAAGTCCTAATTGGTGGGATACACGCTTCCTTTACTTGTTAGCTACACTGGCCGTGCAGCTCTAGTGCATAACTAAAGAAGTAAACTTCAGACACCAAGCATATTTTTATTGATTAGCTACATTTAGGGTGAAAAAAAGAGAAAGCTGTGATTTCAGGGCGGCCCAGACGTTTCTCACTGTATGCTGTCTGTTCTAGCAGGTCAATATTTGTGCTACACATGAAGCTTTAACATGGAAACTGGCTGGAGGCAGCAAAGAGAAAATGAAGATCCAGGAGAACGCGAAGGAGCCAATTAACGTGGTCGGTGTATCCGGAGCGGCCGGCGAGACCAGGCCGAGTCCTCCGGGCATCTAATTAAAAAGCCTCTCAGCTCACTTCCCTCTCCTACACTGTAAGCAGTGGCACAGCAGATGCAGGAAAACACACACTCGACGCGTACGGTGCTTAATCCTCATTAAAGCCACTGTGTCTGCTCTAACATGCGAGGGAGAAGGAGGGTGGACGTTGGTCTAACCCTTGGAGATGTAGTTAGTGTTTTTGTTTTTGCTATGCAGCTCAATTGTAAATTCATAATTATATTGTTAAATATGTATTTAGCTACACAGTTAATTATCCATCCGTTATTAGAGTCACTTGTCCTGTCCAGGGTCACTGAGGGTGCTGGGGACTAGTTAAGAAACACTGTGGACAGTTCCCCAGTCCATCGCAGGACAAAGACATAGAGAGCCACAGCTAGGAGGCAATTAGGCATCTCCAATCCAAATAACATGCATGCGTTCCTGGAAGAAACCTAGACAGACACGAGGAGAACAATTAAACTCCAAATCCATACAGAAAGGACTCAGACGGTCCCGCCTGGGAATCAAACTCAGGACCTCCTTAATGACAGATCTACTGCATAACTGCCATGAATTATGCCACCGGGGCAGCGGTGGCCTAGTGGTTAGGGAGTCGGCCACAGGATCGGAAGCTTGTGGGTTCAAATCCCTTACCACTAGGTTGCCCTGAGGTACCCATGAGCAAGGTACCGTCCCTGTCACTGCTCCCCAGGCAGCTTTCATAGCTGCACGGTGTTTGCATGGGTTAAATGCAGAGGTCCAATTTTGTTGTGGTTCACTGTGTGCGGCACTGTGTCCTTGAAATGACAGGAATAGTCACTTTCACCTCAGTTTATCAGCGCTTGTTTTGATCCCATTTGACATGAAAAATGTGTAAAAAATGAAAAGAAAAGTATTCAATTACATCAATTATAATAAAACAATCTTTTCTCCCAGCTTAGAAAATGAATTAGCTTGAATATTGAGCATTCACACATTTTGCAGAACTTCTCTGCTTGCTTCAATAATCTAGAACCCAGGAATAATAAAAATGACATTATGCTTGTGAAATTACTAGCAGTGAATGTGAGAACGGAAGATAGTCTTCAATGTAAAGCACAGAACAAAATAAAACTTTGCATGAAGATTAATATGAGAATCATTACGCAGGACACGCCGAGTATGTGTTACGCAGTGGCTTACCATTAAGTGCACATTAAACAGTATTATCTTGGTTAAAGATGCCATTTGTGTCTTCATTAAAGATGCCATTTGCATTAACAAGACGTTGGCATGTGGTTATACGAGCCAGCAGGGAATGTGGGCAATCAGTTCACTGCCGGCAATTATTCTATTCAAATCAAAACCATAGAACCTCAAGTACTTCCAGAAATGTGTTACTTTATTCATTAAAAACTCATCTGTGTTGAATAATGAGTCATTAAATATTCAAATGTATTATTTAAAGCAGAAGAAATTACTTACATGTCACAGGAGCATCTATTACCCTTAATAATGTGCATTCAAATTGGAAACGAACCGCCACAGGTGTCCCCTTCCAAAAAACACATGAAATCTATTAGTTCTCAGAATCTTAGTTCACCAAAAACGCTAAACTGATTGAGTTGGAGGGAAAAGTCCAACTAAAAACAACATAGCTTACGTTAATAAACACTGAGCAGTCATGACATTAAAACCAGGGGGTGTGAACGTGAAAAATAAAAGTGAAAGTGACTATTCTTGTCATTGCGAGGTCACAGCACACAGTGAACCACAACGAAATTGGACCTCTGCATTTAACCCATGCAAACACCGTGCAGCAGGGGACAGCTATGAAAGCGCCCGGGGAGCAGTGATGGGGACAGTACCTTGCTCAAACCCTTACCAGTAGGTTGCCCTGAGGTAGCCACAATCTTCAGATCCTGTGGCCTACTCCCTGGTGACTTGTCATCGGGACTACACAGCACAGCATCCATGCAAACCCATGAGGCACTGGGCAGCCATATCCAGCACCCGGGTAGCAGCGTTGGGGCAGGCGCCTTGGTTGAGGGTATCTACATTGAAAGCATTAAGCACACGCTCTTATGCAGAGTGACTTCCTTCTCCTAATAAAAGGAGGAATGATCTTGTTTAGGAACCCAGTGGTAGTGCTGGAGCTGGGATTCAAACCTGAAACCTCATTTGTCCATAGGTGAGCACCCCTAGACCACCACTTCACCCTGACCACCTGTTGGTGTGAGGTTTGAGCACATGACCTCCCGAATATGGAGCCTGGTCCCAAACCACTAAGTTCTACGTCTTATGCCAATAAGATCTCTTTACTTTCCCACCTGTCTGGTGGTGGGATGATTTGATAGCAAGTAAGCAATCTGTTCTTGAAGTCGTTTGGTTAGAAACAGGAAATTTGGTGAATGTAAGCATTTATGTGACTTTGACAAGGAACCAAGACTGGATCTTATCTAAATCTCTTGTTTCTGGAATGCACTGGTTAGTTCCTACCAAAGGTGGTTGGGAAAGGATGACAGTGAATGACAAACAGGGTCAAGCTAATCCTCTAGAAGCGCTGCTGTAGCACAAACTGCTATAATATGTAACACAACCATGGAGCAATGAATGAAGGTGGCTTGGTCTGATGAATCAATTATTTTATATCATGCAGACATCCTACACACACGCAACAGGGGTCAGCTATTGAAAGCACATGGGGAGCAGTGACTTAGACAGTACCTTGCTCAAGGGTACCTCAGGGCAACCTACTGGTCTGGGATTCAAACCCATAGCCTTCTGATCCTGGGGCCAACTCCCTCACCAGTAGGCCACCACTGCCAAGAGCATGTGCAGCACTAGGGAAGAATGGCACCAAGATGCACTTTGGGAGGAAGGTAAGCGGGCAGAGCTATCCATGCTGGATGTCTAAGGATGCTGATTTATCCTTGACGCCACCCAAGTGAGCGACAGTGTGACGAGGGAATATAACACTGGCCATGACAAAACTGGAAAGAAATATTACATGCAAATCTGTAATAAAATCTGTCATTTCAAAATAAAATCTAAACGTTTTGCCACAAGCTTAGAAGACACGGCGTTATTTAGAAACATCTCCTTTTTCTTCACTTCCTCCTCTTCCTGCCTCTAAACCGTTCCAGCTTTTTCATTAGTTTTTATGCTGCTAAATAATGAACGTTTGGGCTGTGATGAAGTGCATCTGTGAGGAGTCCAGGCTGCGTTTGCTTGTGATTTACGTTTTGTTCATTTAGAGGAGAGCCAGCACTGGGGCTTTTCCTGTTCCACTTTGCTTTCTTTTTTTCTTTCTTTCCGTTCTCCTTTTCCCTCCTCTATGGTGATGAAGGCTGGCTCTGGATTTACAGCCATCTCCTTCTGCAAGGGCCAGACTTTTTTGCGCCACCTGCGTGATGAAATGGCCATGTTAGCAGCCTGCAAAGCCATCTATCATGCAGCATTCCCGAAGAAACGTTCCCGAACGGGACGTTGTCCTAAAATAGCAAATGGGGAGAGTGGCAAAGTGGGTTATGGGGGAGTTAGCTATAAGCCAGCTGCAAATCATGTGATAACAGCAGTCATATATGTGCATATTTACATTTACATGAGCGCATTCAGATGACAGTTTCACCCAAAGGAACTTACGAATGAGGTCAGTGCAGTTCAAATGTACAGCCAAGACAACTTGCAAGTGCTACATGACTATGTTTCCATTTCAGTAGCAGTGCAATGGATGGATGTACCTCCATTGGAAAGCAAAAGGCACATGCAGAATAACATGATGCAAAAATGGAATATTAAGCATCGCAATAATTGAAAATAAATAGGAATCTCGCAAAAACGTCAGGCAATATTTCAAGATATATATTGTCAGTAAAGCAATAGAGAATCATTAGGGGCTTCTTGGCCTTCAGGGGAGGCCTGATGATTTATATTGAATATTGATTTTCATCATGACATTTTATCATTATATTTTCTCCTTAAGCCATGGTTGGAATCAAACTGGTTCAATACGTTAGAAAGAAAACTGTCCAGTTGCATGTTTAGCTCTGTGTAGTTCCAGCACTGTTTGCTTTTAGTCCAGAGGTGGACTAAAGACTTGGCATGTCAGATTAAATTATAACATTAATAAAACAACCAAAAAGATGTTGATTCCTAACGGTTGGGACCAGTTTGAGTAGAAAAATAACCAGCCGATCACAGCTGTCTCTGGTTTGTGTAACATTGCCTTCTATGTCTCTCCATATTTCTGTAAGTTGATGAAACAGTTGATCTGGTGGGCCTTTATGTGTCTCAGGGGACTCAGGTGCTTGTCTTCAGCCTCTAAGCTTGGGCACTATTGTGTCAAGGGAAGACTCGGCGAGTGGGCTATTTGGAGATAGCAATATTGGAGTGAAAATTGGAAAAAGATCAAAGAAAGAAGATCATTCCAGGCTGGCTGGAAGTGCTCAGTAATTCACTTTACTAAATTAAATGTGAACGCAAGCAGTAGCACAAACCTGTTTCTGTCATTTGTTGCAAATTCAGTGGTCTAGTGGTTAGGGATTAGGTCCTGGGATCAGAAGGTCATGGATTTGAATCCCAAACCAGTAGGTTGCTCTGTGGTACCCTTGAGCAAGGTACCATCCCCATCACTGCTTCCCGGGTGCTTTAAAAAGCTGCATAGTGTGTGTGTGGTTGAAAAGCAGGTGCTACATTTTGTTGTGGTTTATTGGGTGCTGTGTTTCACAATGACACATAGTCACTTTCACTTAATTTTATTTTTCATTGAGAGTCATTTGAAAAAAAAAAAAATGCAGTAAATGTTACCCCCTGTGACATACTTCAGTTAAAACAGATGCAAAGTTTTTCATTTGCAACAGACAAAAAATGTTGGCTCAGTTTTATCTCACGCTGCCTTGGTGTTTAGCAGAAATTTGCATCATTATAGAGGTGAGTTTTGACATTTGTGGCCAAACTGAAGTCCTGAACGTCGGTGTTCTCTGCTGAATAAAAGTGCTTGTCACACTGTATGAGATAAAGCTAATAAAAGCTTGGATAAATTCTTTAGCAGATAAGACTTATTTTCATTTGCATTGCACACAAGATTATAAGATAAAGATTCTTTATTGTACAGACCCACCTACAATCCCAGGAAATAATTACATTCTGCCTGAGTCATTCATCAGAGCAATCTTATTGTACTGAAGTAAAAAAGCTCATTTTTCTGTTATGCTGTAGATAGATATGCCACTTTAAGGCAAGTTACTCCAGGCGGCCAAGATAATGCATGTAAGCCTTTATATTAACTTTTGTCAGCAATTAAGTAACTATTATAATTCATGCCTTTACTTTTACTTTCACGCCTATTTGCTCTTTTGCTCACATACAAACCAACTCACAGCCATGCATCCTCCTCTAATTCACATCCAGATATTTTTGTCCAGTGTGGGGAATCTCATTGTCAGTAATTTAAATTGATTGCAAACTAGAGCCATTTAAACTCAATGTTTAACATTCTCCATTCTAAAGCTCTTCCTGAAGGACAGTGTTGTTGTCTCTCATGTTCAGTCCAGTCTCTGTACCTGAGCAGTTCTCCAGATCTTCCTGAAGGACAGTGTGACCCTGGGGCCAACTCCCTAATCACTAGGCTACCACTGCCTGGTGGTCACAGCAGTTTTTATTTAAGGAAACCTAACATAAGGGGCACCCAAACTTTTGCAGATGGAGTAGAACTTGACAGGCTGTTATGATGCTCACTTTGAGTGCTGAAAGTGTTTCTCTCTGAATTATTTACTTCCAGGGAGGGGGGCACGACTGTGATTTAATGAGGACTCATATCTCATATCTCATCCTGGCCCATGGAGCTAGTTGTCACTGCTGTAAGAGTGTCCAGTCTTACCATTTTTCTTTTTTTTTTTTGCGTTCACTTCACTGACAACTTCACATTATATTTAATTTCCCACAGTGAAGACCACTGCTTTCCATTCATGCATGTCTGATCTCCCTCAAGCCTTAGGTCAGACCAAAACCTTAAGTAACAGTTGGAAGGATCTTCATCGGGCTATGGAAGAATCATACCTTTTTGATTGGCTTTGATAATTGATTCAATTATAATATTGTTATTATAAAGTTATTTATCCAGAAACTGCATGGATGGGTGCACTGCATTGCTCAACGTCAGTTTGTGATGAAAACGCCAAGTTTGCTGCCCACTAGCTGAGACATGTCGGTCTAGCTTGTGGAGGCAGAAATTGTTTCAATTTTAAAAAAGCCAAATGGACCCAGGTGAGGCAATCAATTTCAGCTCACTGAGGAGTCCAGAACAGCAATTGATGTCAAATCTGTTCAAAAATGAGTTCTTGGCTGGACCGCCAGATTGTCAGAGTAGCCATTGTTGTCAGGGAGCAAGCAGGGGAGGTTGAGTGTGGGACATGCTCACCCAGGCACAGTCAATACAAGTCCGTCAGGCGGCTGCCAATGGTCTGGCTCTCTGCGGAGGTTGCCAATTAGTATGCCCCTTTTCCACGGCCCACCGAGAGCTGCGGGAAAGCACCCGACACACCTGTCAATATTTACTGTTCTGACAAAATGCATCATTCAGCGCCATCTGCTCCACGTCCGTGTGCACTCAGGGACCTGAAGTGGTGACACTCATGATGGACCCTTTCTAACAGGCATAATCAATTAACAAGACCTGTGCAGCATATTATCCCAAAATAAGTGAATATTAAAGTGTTCATATCACAGAAAATTGAACTGTCCTTACTTTTTTGATGTCTTAATCAAATTTACAACATCTACTCCAAATGTATTCACTTGATGGTGAAGCTAACATGGTCAACAAATGCTAGAAGTCAATAGCAACACAAATCTTTTCTTATTTTCCTATTTTGCTGTGTATTTAGGACAGCGCATGAAAAAGAAAAAAAACATGTACAACTGATGCTAGGCTGAACTAAGTGAATACTGATAAAGTAGCAGAAAGTCTTCCTGAGATATAGGCTGCAAAGACATGGTGGTGGATGATGGACAGTCATGAGCGTATTTGAATGAAAAGGTCTGTTCATACTACGGTTTGGCCCCTCCCATTCACACAGAGGTTATGTGGAGTGTTGTTACTGCTGTGTATAGTTCTTAGAGTGGGACATGAAGAATTATTATGCTGTCTGTGGCTGTCAGCATGCAAATGGATCATTGCAGCCTTCTAAACATCTGAAAGAAGTGGCCAGTGTTCAGCTTTTTATCCAACATCAGAGCAGAAGGCATTTTAAACAGATATTAGCACAGACAAAAACAACTTGTTTAATTCTAATGGAGAAGTTGAAAAATGGTCATGATGGCTGTTGTCACATAAAATCATATATGTCATAATTTAACTTGATTTGAGGTCCAGCAAAAATAAAAAGTGAAAAATAACAAAATAAATGAATAGAAGAAAAATGTAGACCTTTAACACTGGGAGGTAATGAAGCTTAGGTGTAGAACCCAAACGTGGCTCTCATATATTGCTGCTATTTTCACATATATCAGGAAAGTTTTAGGGAAATGATGCATAAATAAATCCCAGGATTTTACAGAGACCTGGGGCTCCAAAGAAGTGTGATCCCTAATCAGGAACCTTGTATGAACAGCTTAAGCTATTTGGTCGTGTCTGTAATAATGTAAAGGAAAGTGCTGTTTGGGGGATTCTTTGTATGAATATATGTTTAATGACATGATTAATGAAAGTACATTTGAAGTACCTGCAGCAAGGCTAAAACAATAAAGCAATTCCAGACATGCCAATTCAGAACAGTGTGTAAATGTGTTCAAGTGTCAGATGTTCTAGTCATTGCATAAGAGCGTATGCAGCATACATGACACGATGCCTTATGACTTTAATCTTGCATGACATTGAGTTCTACAACTGAATTTAGCTTTCACTGAGTATTTCATAATTAATTCATTTAGTAATTCTCAGTGTGTATGCCGCATGAGTGTAGCTAGGTGGTACCTACCATTATTTGACTAGAAAAACTTGGTTTTCTGAATGTTTGCTGATGAAATGTTTCATCCAGGAAGTATCAGCGATGGCCCAGTGGTTGAAGAGTTGGCCTCAGGGTCGGAAGGTCATTGGTTCGAATCCTGGAGCGGTGGGGTGCCCTGAGCTACACCCTTGAGCAAGGTACTGTCCCCATCACTGCTCCCTGGTCACTTTAAATAGCTGCTGCATGGTGTGCTGTGCTGGGATGGTCCTGCAAAAAAAATGGTGACGTCAAATGAAAGTGAAGTGAAAGTGACTGATTGCCATTGTGAGCACACAGCACATCACACAGTGAACCCCAATGAAAGCCCCATACACTCATACACACCTGGCAGCAGGGAGCAGCCATATCTAGCATTCAGGGAGCATAGGTGGGGGTAGTTCCTTGCTCAAGGCTAACTCAGGGTAATCTACTGGTGTGGGATTCAAACCCATGATCTTCTAATCCCGGGGTCTAGTCCCTAAACATTAGGCAAATGCTATGATAGTTCCATTTACATTTCTACTGCAATATGGAAATAGAGAAATTGGAAAGTTTTGGTTGATTTGGATTTGCAGTTTGTGACTTGTGCCAGAGCGTCACAAACTCAATATCAAAAAACAATGATGCACATTCAGGATGCCCAGTGTTATAGACATAGCATTATGAATTTGGCTTTACATCACTGCTGCAAAAATGCTGTTACCGGGTTGACCCTTAACAGTGGAAAATGAAAGTAGGCTCAAAGCAGACCATTAAATTGCACCAACAAAATGCAGCCAGTCTCGGTTCCTGGTGCCAGTGGAAAAGCCCCTTAACTGGTAGCTCATTCTCCATAAAATCCCCCATGTGCATTAGTGAATGTTGCCTGTAATGGTATGAAGTTCCCAGTACTGACATTCAGAGCAGTGGGATCAAGTTGATGCACCATTGATCAGCTCTGAGTAGAGTCCCAGGCAGACTGAACCTGAAATTTAAGAAGCGAGAATGATTTTATTGATTTTTATTTCGACTGCATAGCTGTGTGTGAAGGACACAGACTGTACTTGTGCATGTAAAAGTCATATGATGAGGTTATTTTCATTTTCCACTTGTACAATTAAATTGCTTCATGTTTAGCAGCAGTGTTCTGGCATTTAGGGACCATGATCAGAAGGTTGTGGGCTTGAGTGCCAAGGTAGATTACCCCAAGGTACTCTTGAGCAAGGTACCACCCCCAACACAAAACGTCCCCACAGCGCTGGAAAATTTTGATTGATATATTTATAGTGTCAGCAGTGAGCTAGTGGTTAGAGACTGAGCCCCCAGTTCGAAGGGTGGTGGGTTTGAATCCCAGATCAGTAGGTTGCCCTGAGCAAGGTACAGGGTACTTTCAATAGTTGCCCTCTTGTCTACATGAAAGTGAAAGTGACAACCACAACGAAATTGGACCCGTGCAGCAGTGGGCAGCTATTGAAAGCACCCGGGGAGCAGTGACAGGGACGGTACCTTGCTCAAGGGTACCTCAGGGCAACCTATTGGCAAGGGGCTCGAACCCCGATCCTCTGATCATACTGCTAACGCCCTAACCACTAGGCCACCGCTGCCCCTGGAAAGTCTGATTGGTGCACACTGTGGTTCACAATGACAATGAGTCACTTTCACTTGCACTTTTATAGCAGAGCAGCCATAACAATGAAAAACAAGTAGGATGTAGAGATGCAGAGCGCCTTATTCAGCCAAACGGGTGAATGCCAAAGTGATGTGACCCCGGGAGAACATGTTAATATCAGATTCTTCTGGAACTCTGTATATAGCTGCAACAAATGATCTGATAATCTTATAACGAAGATGACTCTGCTTGACCAGGAAACACATTGGAACTTGTTGATGAATCACCAAGTAAGCCTGACTTGTATCTCCTCCATATGGTCCTAATTACCAAAAACGCTCACTGCAAACCCGAGCATCCCAGATTCTTTTGTTTTAGTGCAGCTAGCCAGCGGGACAGAACCGTTTTCTGCAGCGAGAAAGAATGAAAGAGAACACGCTTTCTTTGTTTCTTCACTCAGGCATGCAGGGTCAGTACAAAGGTAACCCCCTTGCATTGGGTTTTCATTCAATTTCTTATTTTCCTTTGCTAGTAAAAACAAAAGTAGATTTTCCCAAAACACCATCATCATTTAAAAAAACAAACAAACAACTTTTAAACCAGTTTCACCAATAGTTTCAAACATAGAAGGACTTATAAAGTGAACCCCTCTCATAAATTATGCAACATAGAGTGCTATGCTAGTCAGACTTTCTTGTATGTTTAATGTATTATTGAGGAACAGTTCTCCAGATCTTCCTGAAGGACGGTGTTGTTGTCTCTCATTTTCAGTCCAGTCTCTGTACCTGAGCAGTTTTAAGGTCTGAACCTTCAAGCAGAACAACGCGTCTAACTTAAAACATGAAGCAGTGAAGAAAAAGAAGCAGATGATTCCACATGATCAGGTGCTTAGTTTACTGCTGATGCTGAATGCTTCAACGAGTGGTTGAAACCCCTTTATCGAGAACCTTGTATCTTCAGGCACTTTGCAGCAGGATGCACTTCTGTGATTAAATCTTCCCCATATGCCACAGATGAGCAGTATTTTTTAGCAACAAGGTGATTCCCCTACAAATTATACAGAAAGGGGTGTGTCAAGAATTTTGCATAATCCCCCCTCTAGTGTTTCATCATCTTTAATCATATGTTCTTTAAAGAGCTCATAGCCTGTTTTCACTGCTGCAAAATATTCCACGTACATTGTAGAGGGTAATAAACGGCAGCGTCATTTTTCACCCTAGTTATGATTATTTGAGCTTGTAGACACCTGTGCCTTCATGTTCCAGCACTATAGTCCCTGCATGGGATCCAGACATGTTACACACAGCGTTCACGCCCTCTGGGGTCTGCGCTTGAAAAATGAGACGACCAAAGCACAGTTCACGTAACGCCTAAAACATAATTGAAATACAGTGACCTTGAACCTGTATTAGAGACACGATCACACATGTGCACACACAAACAGGCAGTGACAGTGGCTCTGCTGCTGGGTGTCTGTGCTCCTTTATGTTGGGCCACTCTTGCATGAAGCCCTCCTCCCTGATTGATCACTGCAGGAGCTGGATGGATGGGCTGTTGTCCTTCAGCTGGGCTGGGTGGCATTTCATCCTCCACCCTCCTCCAATTTGTCATCTTTGCAGCCATTTGCTACACTGCAGTGGCTATTGTGTTCTCTACATAGCATAAAGAGTGAACTCTGTTTGCTTTATGGTTACTGTGTTGCTGTGGGCATTTTACAAAGTGTGAAATTTGTGCTTTGCATGCTCTACTGATATGAAGATTCTTTTTTATATGTGCGGTTTGGATATTTTGCTTGAATACACAGCTGTTTAACAGAATTGTGATATCATTTAATGGTAATTATGTCTCGCTTGCAGCTCGATAGGCAGATCCGTTCTGTTAAAAGATCAGATTACTAACTATTTTGAATTGCAACTAGAAGACTACTTTAATTTGCATTTGTGTATGACTCTGAATATTTGTCAATATAAGTTACTAACGCAGTGCTAAAAGGATTTTTCCTTTGGCTGCAGAGTTCTACAGCTTTCTGAGAGTAATGCTGGAGTAGAATAATGAGTAATGTGGCTACCTTTTGAAGAAAGCAGTTATTAAAGTACTCCCTGTTTTTGTTAAATTATGGGTCATTTTAGGCTTTTCTTGGCAACCCCAATGATGCAGCACAGGCCTAGTATTTAGGAACTAGGCTCCATAGTCGAAAGGTTGTGGGTTTGAATCCCAGACCAGTAGGTTGCCCTGAGGTTCCCTTGAACAAGGTACCCACCCCAACACTGCTCCCCGAGCACTGGATGTATGGGTGCTCACAGCTAGATGGTTTAAAGGCAGAAGAAGCTTTTGGTTGTGCTTCACTGTGTGCTGTACTGTGTATTCACAGTCACTTTCACTTTAACTTCACTGCCAAACTAGTACTGAGGCTCTCCACTTCAGTGTTTCTGCATTTCTGGCAAAAAGTCAGGCAAACTGCCTCTTAACTCGGACCTCCGAATGCCTCTAAAGGACCCACTGAATGACTCTTCAGATCAGACCCTTTGCCCATTCTTGTTCGCTTTTGTACCACGTAGCCTGAGTACAGGAAGTGAGCCTAGCTGAGAGGGTGATCTTGATCCATCAAAGCCGAATGAAGGAGTTCCTCCAAAAGCAGGACTGCAGACTGGAAGAAGTCAGACGCAAAGCTCCACCACTCTAAACACACCCTGTCAAAGCAAATGGTAGCCTGGGGGAAAGACAAACTGTAGGCAGGTCCTGCTGTGTACACTCATAAAGCAATTCATAAAGTGGACTGCTTTCATATGTCACGCGGGCATTCTTTTCTCCTTTTCCCCCTTTTTTTTTCATTTGCTGCCTTATTACTTGAATTGCCGAACTATGATCTGCGAGAAAGCTAAATGTTCTGTTAGGTAGATCTCCAGCGGGACTCTGAGATCATATAGCGCCAGAAGGACTATATGAAAAACATGCAGAAGTCTTTATCAAAAAGCTTTGGATATTTGCTTTTTTCCTCCTCATTTGGAGGCCTGGACAGGTCAGGCTGAGAGGCTGCGTCCGGCCATATGTCTTCTGGCTTCCTTATTGCTTTGAGAGTCAGAGACATTGTCTTGAGTAGTATTGCCACTTAATCCACTTTGGCATGGTGACCAAGGTTTGATTTTTTGTGGAGAGGTACAACATGCCCATGATTCTGAGAGAATAATTCAGCTAAAAGACACTCAGAATGCCTAGACGTCTGTGGGGTCTGAAGTCTGCCGGAGCTACAGGACTAAAGTAGTTCAAATGTGGTTTAAATAGCAGGAAGCTATTCAGTCGTCATGAGCTGCGATTACTTTAGAGCTTTATATTAGCCTTAAAGCTCAACTAAAAAAGCAAACTTCAAATACTAATCAAGCCCAAACCGGCTCATTATACATTATATATTTAGGCCTGGCTGATAAAAATATAACATGATAAGTTTATGCACTTTCTCTCACAATATTGAATGAATGATGAGGGAGTCAGACCACCGTGTTCCTCCCAACCCCTTTCTCAATGGGGTTAATGTCTGGACTCTGTAGTGGCCAATCCATGCGTGACAATAGTGTCTCATACTCCCTGGACCACTCTTTCAGTCTGAGCCCAGTGAATCTTGGCACTGTCATCTCTGAATGTCCACGAGGCATCAGAGAAGAAAATCCCATTGTTTGGTCATTCTGTATTAAGAAAATATGATCTGTTTCATTGCTCCAGAGTCCAGTCTTTATGCTCCCTAGCAAACTGAAGCCTTTTTTATGATTGGACTCACAGATTAAACAGCTGCTGAGTCCCAATACCCCGACTATTTTTTAATAGTTTGATTTCACCAAATCACCAAATTTTTTTATTTGAAAACAACGGTTCACAGCACAAGCACAGCACAACACAACGAAATTCAACCTCTGCGTTTCACCCGTACACACACATGCAGCAGGGGGCAGCTATTGAAAGCACCCGGGGAGCAGTGACAGGGATGGTACCTCGCTCAAGGCAACCTACTGGTGAGGGAATCGAACACGCAATCTTCCGATCCGGGGCAACTCCACAAGATGTGTCCTTCAGCATGGCATTAAAAAAAACAATTTCAGGGTGAAGGGTTTTGCTTAGGAATCCAATGGCGGTCACTCTGGAGGTGGGATTTGAACCTACAACCTCCTGCTCCGTAAGTGAGAAGCCTACCGCTCGACCACAATCAAGACCAGAAGGGTTTGGTAGATGCCAGAAGTGGGAAATGAACCCATGCCTCCAGGGGAGACCACCATCCTGACGTCCTGACATCCTGACGACCAAGCTACTCAGTGCATCAGTTCGTTCTAAATAACTTATCTGATAAAACATATTAATCACTACAGTTCTAATCCTATGAAAGGCTCTTTGGCCACAGTGTGTTCCAGGATGTACGTTAATATGAAAAACTGATTATTCTCAGTATTTTCATCAATCAGTTTTAATTGTAATTGCATTGACCTCACTGCTTCCCAATCCAATGCTTTCTGCTGCATTCAGCAACATTGGCCTTGTTGCTACAGTGCAAAACTTTAAAAAGCAAACTTTAGACACAGTGCCTTGCAAAAGTATTCATCCCCCTTGGCATTTTTCATTTCCATTTCATTTACAGAAAACAACTTTGAAGATGCGTGCATAACTGTTCATGCCCCCTAAAGTCAGTGCTTTGTAGAGCCACCAGCTGCAAGTCTCTTTGGGTAAGTCTCTATGAGCTTGCCACATCTTGCCACCGGGATTTTTGCCCATTCCTTGAGGCAAAACTGCTCCAGCTCCTTCATATTGGATGGTTTTCACTTGTGAACAGCAATCTTCAAGTCTGACCACAGATTCTCAATTGAATTGAGGTCTGGACTTTGACTAGGCCATTCCAACACGTGTAAATGTTTCCCCTTGAACCACGGGAGTGTTGCTTCAGCAGTATGCTTCTGGTCATTGTCCTGCTGGAAGGTGAACCTCCGTCCCAGTCTCAAATCACAGGAAGACTGACACAAGTTTCGCTCAAGAAGATCCCTGTATTTAGCACCATCCATCTTTCCTTCCACTCAGACCAGTTTCCCAGTCCCTGCTGCTGAAAAACATCTCCACAGAATGATGCTGTCACCACCATGTTTCACTATGGAGATGGTCTTCTTGGGTTGATGGGATGTGTTGGGTTTGCGCCAGACAGCATTTTCCTTGGTGGCTGAAAAGTTCAATCTGACCAGAGCACCTTCCTCCTTTGGGGAGTCGCACACGTGCCTTTTAGCAAGCTCAAAACTTGCCTTCTTATTTTTTACATTAAGTAATGGCTTTTTCTGGCCACTCTTCCATAAAGCCCAGCTCTGTGGAGTGTACAGCTTTTTGTGCTCAGATACACCAGTCTCTGCTGTGGAACTCTGCAGCTCCTTCAGGGTTCCCATTGGTGTCTGTGCTGCCTCTCTGATTAATGCCCTCCTTGCCTGGTCTGTGAGTTTTGGTGGGTGGCTCTTTCTTTGCAGGTTTGTTGTGGTACCACGTTCTTCCCATTTGAAGATGATGGATTTGATGGTGCTCCGGGGGATCATCAAAGATTTAGATATTTTTTTATAATCCGACCCTGACTTTTACTTCTCAACGACTTTGTCCCTGACGTGTTTGAAGAGCTCCATGGTCTTCATGGTGTGATGCCTCTTGCTTAGTGGTGTTTTAGCCTCTGGGGCATTTCAGAAAAGGTGTGTTTATACTGACAGATCATGTGACACTTAGACTGCACACAGGTGGACTTCATTTCCCTAATTATTTGAATTTTGAAGGTAATTAAGGCACCAGGTCTTTTTAAGGGCTTCATGGTAAAGGGGGGTGAACACATATGCCAGTTTTCATTTTTTTCCTTTCTTTTTTTTTATTATATTTGATATATATTTTTCTCATTTCACTTCACCAACTTAGACTATTATGTGCAGATCCATCACATAAAATAAGATTAAGAAACATTTTAAATTACAGGTTGGAATGTAACACAATAGGTAAAAAGCAAATGGGGGGTCAATACTTTTGCAAGGCACTGTAGATAATGTTGATCTTCTTACCGAACTGTTTCTTTAACACAAAGAACGCCTGCATTCTCCATACCACTGTGTTTTCTTCTCTCTGGCAGAAAGCATTAATCAAAGGCCGCTGAGGTCGACTGGGCACGGCTGTCCCCAAACATGAAGAGAGAGTCCTTGAGATCCAGGCTGAAGCAATCAATCATACACATCTCGATGTGTGCGAGGAGTGATAAGCTACCTGAGCGAAGAGACAGAGGAGCTGCAAAAGCTCATTTAAATAGCTAACGAGCTCTCCGAGTCGGTGACTCTGCCTCGGATACGGGATGGCTTCACTGCAAAACACCAAAACCTTCATCTCTCTGTCTCACAGTGCCGTGACAGCCTAATTAAACATCTTGTAGTGTCCAACACAATGAGCTGGAAACTGAACAGTGACAAGTCTCTGAATGCTCCTCTTACATTTACAGCTTTAATCAGACTCTCTCATCCAGAGTGATGCACGTCGCCATAAGATAGAGGGAGTCTCGCTGGAGCTCATGGGTTCAAATGGTGCCGGAGACAGCACGGAACCCGGTAGAACCCACAACCTCTGGATCCCCAGCTGAGTATCCTACCCCCTAGGCTATCATCACTACGGCTTTACATCAATCATACTTTGATCCAATGGTTTTAACTCTACCTGTCATGACAGATCATGCAAGTGAAGTGAAAGTGACTATTCTTGTCATTGTGAAACAATGAAAGTGAGACACAATGAAATTCAACCTCTGCATTTTACCCACACACGTGCAGCAGAGGGCAGCTATTGAAATTGCCCCGGGAGCAGTGATGGGGACTGTACCTTGCTCAAGGGCACCTCAGGGCAATCTGGGATTCGAACCCATAACCTTCTGATCTTGGGGGTGTAGAGTAAAGATACAGGGTCAGTCTGATAGCATTATTTGCACAAAAACATCAAAGGGCATCATGCTTAGGGATTGTCCTTTTACCCCGTGTTATAACTGCTTATTTATAAGTTTTAAACTCTCAGCCGAATAAACTGTTATATTTGTGTAATTAAATTATGAAATTATATTTGTATATTTTTGAATATTTATTCAAATTTTTAATGCTTATTATTATTGTATTTGGAAGGCTAATCTTTTTAGAACTAATTAACATTTAAAATCATGTATATAAATGAATATTTTCTATATTTAAAATGTTAGTCTATTCTATAATGTAAAGATGTTGTTTCCTATAGATACATACATACACGTATGAGTGTGTGTGTGTGTGTGTGTGTGTGTGTGTGTGTTCATTTTAGCTTTCAGATTGTGAGGTGCACTTGGTGTTGAAACCCCTGACAGAGCAAACTGCATGCAATAACTGCCTAACATTTCTAATGTACCTAGCAAGAAGTTTTTTTCTTGCTTTTGGGTTCTAAACGGCTGGAGATCGGTATTGATTTCTGGCCTTGTAGAGAGGCCAGTCCTCTCGGGATAGGGCACTTGGCGATGTTCTCAACCCCCTCCCTGTGCCATGTTTGCTCCGACAGCGGAGATTTGCTGTCGAAAATAAAATGCTGTTACAGCTACAAAACAAATATTGCTGTGGGTTGGTTTTGCTGTTGGGAGCACTGCGGGGAGTTGAGGAGTGGAATGGGCGGCCCTGTCCTGGGACAGCGAGCTGAACTCGCCTTTTAAAAGGCATCAGGGCTCCTGCTGCAGTTCCGGCTGACAGGTGCGCGCTCACAAGCCGTCGGCTTGATGGAAGCAAGAGGAAAATACACCAAAAACACAAAAACGGAGCAAAGAAAGGAAGTGGAAGAAAAAGATAAAGCAAAGTACTTCTAACAGTAACATTCAAAAGATTCAGGCGCAGCTGCGTTTATAGCAGTCAAGAAGTTCGCAGGGTGTGTTTATTCTTTTGTCCTGCTGGACAAAGCATCTCAGGAGTCTCTTCGTGAAACAGCTTGAAAGAATGATGAAACCTCTTATGGCATACGGGGGCTGAGTAAAGTAAAGGACACGGTGCATGAAGCGCTATACAGCAGGAGTTCCTATTTGATCAGGAACTCCTGCTGTATAGTTGCAGTTTAAAAACTGTAGCTCATCTGCTGCTGCACAGTTTATCTGCTAAACATTTACTCCATCCATCCAAGGACAATGACCATCATAGGAACCACACTGACCTGATATTACCTGAGTGGCTGGCCAGTTTCAGCACTGAGGTGGGAACTGCATGGTAGTGTGTTTTACACTGGTACTGGAGCATTAGGTGTTGCTGGGGTTTTCACTACTTATATATTATGGCAGTTTTGGTTGGTGAACTATTGACTTCCCAACATTGACAACACCAGCGCGCCTCAAACAGCACACAGAGCACTAAACATTGGCCATGTCTGGTCAGTGAGGGTCCTTCTTATCAGTGCTTCTGATACAACGACTAGAAGCGTTTCCTGTTTTGTATCTTTAAATGATTAAATGCCTTGTCATTTGGACTTTTTCATCATTCTGACACCTTTTCTTTAATTGAATATTACGTAAATAAAACCGATTGCTTGAATAAGTGTATGCAGATATTGGAGTGCCACTATGCGAACTACCTGATGGTGAGATGAATGAAAGCACTGAAGCTCTTTATTAGATGTGGGATGGATATTGAGATGGGATGGGAAACCGCTCTGCTCTTCTCTCTCAACGTTAATCACTTTGGAAACTCGGAAGCTCCTCCTGGACGTGCCTAGTCCCTCACACAGATGCAACCTTCATATTTAACCACACTCCGCATCTCACTGGTTGGTTAAATCAACAACTCTCTCCTTCTGCTGCTCTGTTTCTTTACTAACGTTATGAATTCTGGCATACAGGCATGCAGATACTCTCCAATTCATTTCAGTCCAGTTCAAGTCAGTTTGGGGAGCAGTGGTGGTCTCGTGGAAAAGGTTGTGGGGTTGAGTCCTGGACCAGTAGGTTACGCTGAAGTACCCTTGAGCAAGGAACCATCCCCAGCACTGCTCCCTGGACACTGGATATGGCTGAGTTTGCTGTGTGCTTTGGAGTGTTCACAATGACAAATAGTCACTTTCACTTCAATTTGACGTAAATTATAGTCTAAACATGGTCTAAATGGACATGGTCTACATGAGCCTTACCAAAAGATGAGTGTTGGAAAAACCTCCAAAAAAGCATGAAGAGGAACCATTGAGAGAGAAATCCTGAATGAAAAAGAAAAACTCCAGATGAAACATCAAGAGGAACCTGGGAACCTGATCTGGGAGGGACACTGTACTGTGTACATGGTTGAAATGACAATAAAATCTCAGACCTGAGGTTCCACTGAAGTTCTCTTGAGCAAGGAACTGTCCCCAACACGGCTCCCTGAGAGTTGGCTGTGTGGCTGAGCACTGCTGCGCTGTGAAGATGGGTTAAAGGCAGATTCCCTTCTAATACAAACTTTTCTAGATTTCCTGAAGCTAGAGGAAGGTTCTGGGTCGCTCCTTTACATAAGAGCTTATTGATTTCCAAAGTTTGAAGCATATTAATAAGCACGACTCTTTTTCTGATTGAGTCAAATTATTACTGGATAAAGCGAATAAAATCGATGTCAGTAGCATCGAAAATGGCCGATTGATAGAACTGGTCTGAAAGCCCTTTGATATGGTTACCGATTAAATTGGCTTTTCATTATTAATGAAAATATCGAATGCGCAATTCATTGTGCATGAAAGTTTGGTAACTCAGTTTAGTGTAGGCCAATGTCACATTGAAGTTTCTCACATCCAATGTCAGGCGGCTCCCATACGGGGCAATGTATGGAATTAGCAGGGAAAGGACAAAAATAACTTCCTCTCATGTGACCGTGATCCTTTTGTTCCTGCAGACAGCAGATTCACACTTGTTTCATTACTCCGATCGCTGTGTGACGTGTTAGATGGCAACCATTTGTGTCCCATAACAGGCGGGTGCAAGTTAGCACAAATCATCTGTAAGAATCACAGCGCAGACTGTGAGCGGTGTTTAATAATTGAAGTTCAGACCTAAACTTAGCCTTTTGCTTCTTATAAATTGCTGTTTGATTGTAGCGGATGTCTCTGTGCTGATTCATGTGCTCTGGTGGCACATTAACGGTTCAGTAACGAATGACGTTGGACGCTTTCCATCACGTTTGAACTGCAGGAAAACGCTGGGGCCTGTCTGCCATATGCTTCCTCGTGTTTTTCTTTGGCAATGCTTCACAGGTCATTTTGTCGTGAGTTTTGCAGTTGCAGCCTGAGGAGATTTTGTAATTACTCTGTTAATTTATGGGATGCATAAGCTTGACCAAAGGCTTTTAAATAAAATGAATTAAAGAGGCAAATGTGGGGTATTTTGTAGAAAAAATAGATATTCAGCGCAGTTTGATGTTAAAATGGGGGACTGTGGATTTGGTTCATGCTTGTTTGTTTTACTTTTACGTTTAATTAAACCCCCGTCCGTAACCCCGACTCCGTGTACCTCCAGCCCAGTCCTCCGCAGCGGGACACTTACTGAATCTCATACTTTTGCAGCATGTATTAGATCAAAATGGAGAATGTCCCCAAAGCTGCTTGGGGTCACGGGTCTTGCTCAGGGGCTCAAATGGTGCTGGAGAGCCAATTTCAAACCCACAACCTCTTGGCCTGCAGCTGAGAATCCTACATCCAGACTAACTCCACCTGCATAGAGTGCTAGTGTAAAATCTAAAGTTAAAAATGGCTAAAATGATCAAAAATATGAAAATTGTATTATTTTTTCCTGCAAGAACCTCCATTGCTGATCTTTTACAATGTATTTTAGCAAAATCTTTCATTAAAATAATTATAAACAATGTTTCAGGCAGTGTAATAATAACCATCTTATGCAAAAACTCTTTATGTTTGAGCTTTTAGAGGAGCTCTTCGGCGGTCTGGTTCAATTTACCACCACTGTGAGTGTGACTCACTGTTTCTAGAATCAATGCATCAATCCAATCTGAATTAGCTTGTTCACATCTTATTTAATTCTGCATTTGGGGGGAATTAAGTGGTTTCTCTCAATTTTTAAACATTTATATGGTGTTTGTTTCATATTAGAACACATTTTAGCACTTTGACTGTTTAGACTTTTGATTTTATTGCTTTATATATTTGCAGATGCCTGCACTTATGTTACCTGCAGCTAATTATCTGTTCATATGTTCATATTTATCTCTAACCCCTAAGCCTGGCAACCCCAACCTTAACCACAAACCAGAGTATAAACCTGACCTTTACTCTGGTCCAAAACCCAGCCTAGTACTATTTTAATCCCTACCTTAGCTTCAACCCCAGTTCCAAACTGACCCTCATCCAAACTTTTACTCAAACTCTATCGATAAAAAGTTGAATTTATTTTGCAAATTCATTGATATTCATGTGAGCCTCTGTTGCAGAGTGGGGCTAATAAATAAGTAAACAAACATGTAAATAAATAATAAACATCAGAAATAAAGTGAAAGTGACTAATTGTCACTGTGCAACACGGCACAGCTCACAACGAAATGCTTCCTCTGCTTTTCACCCACACAACATGCAGCAGAAGGCAGCTATTTAAAGCACTCGGGGAGCAGTGATAGGGACGGTACCTTGCTCAAATGTACCTGAGGGTAACCTACTGGTCTGACCTTATGATCTTGGGACCTAGTCCCTGGTTGCTAGGCCATCTATTTTGTGATTAGAAAAGCTCACAATTGTGAACCTATTTTCATTTCTTCTTAATTGCATTTAAAACCTTAAAACTCTGCATGCAATCAAAGTAAAAAATAATGTAAAAATCTATCGATCTATCAATTATAAACCAATGAAAAAGAAAAAGTGAAACAGAATTCTCATGCACTGCACAAAGATGTTTGACATGTTTTTTTTTGTTGTTTGTTTTTTTTTATTATAGCGTGGTGGTATTTGAGTATGGATGAGTGAATACTAAAACAGTAACTTATTCTTAATAAAGAGAGCGTTTTCAGCTCTGAAGGACTGTAATTCTGCTTTCCACTAAATATTTGCAATGCACTGTAAAATTAGCACGTATTCCCTGGTCTTAACACCAGGGTCTCACACTATAAATCTCAACATCAGTCTCAGGGAGAGAGCGGCCAATGTGTTGTGTTCAATTTTGCAGCAATTAGTCTGTGCAAGAGGAGAATTTAGAACTTAATCAGTTGTGTCATGCCACTCAGTCAGGACTTTAACCAAACCAGATCAATCTTCTCTGTGTGCTGTTCGACAAATAATGGTGTGTTGGTGGAGTGCTAGTTCAGACAAATGCTTTAAACTCAAACAACGTTAGTTCTTCGACATTGCCACAATGTTTATCTATAGATGCAGTACTGTGCAAGGTCCACCACTCGTTTCTTCATATTTTGCTTCCACAGAGACTGAATTTGTTGTACTTTAATGTATCATTGAGGAACAGTTCTCCAGATCTTCCTGAAGTGTTGTTGTCTCTCATTTTCAGTCCAGTCTCTGTACCTGAGCAGTTCTCCAGATCTTCCTGAAGGACAGTGTTGTTGTCTCTCATTTTCAGTCCAGTCTCTGTACCTGAGCAGTTTGATAGTTCTGTGTTGGTTAATCCACACAGTGATCTACGTCTGAACCTTCAAGCAGAACAAAGCGTCTAACTTAAGACATGAAGCAGGAGCAGATGATTCCAGATGATCAGGTGAGTCATTTACTGCTGAATGCTGAGTGGTTGGAACCCCTTTATCTAGAACCTTATATCTTTTGACACTTTGGTGCCTTTATCATTTGTTCTTTTATTTGATCTACTCAATATGCCAAAGATAAAACAGTTTGACAGGTGATGCCCAAGCAAAGTATAAAGAAACGGGGTGGCTCAAGATATTTGCAAAATGCTATAGATCTGCTTACACTCATAACATTAAAAACACACGTGTGAAATTGTGAAGGCACCCCCTCGTGCCACCAAAAGAGCTCCACAAACCCAAGACCTCTGAAGGTGTGCTGTGGTATGTGCACCAAGACTTTAGCAGCAGAACCATTAAGTGATACCTGTAAGCTGCGAAACGGACCCTCTATTAATCAAACTGTTTTAAACTGACTTTAGGAAATACAGCTGAAATGAGGGATGTTCTTGGTCTGCAGCAATGTCTAGGAAAATTGTCACAAAAACTTCCACATGAATGGAGGGATCATGGTTTCCCAGCAGAACACTGCTCAGAGCATCACGACCTTCTCCATGTATTGCATCCTGGTGCCATCTGTTCCCAGTTCACATGATAAATGAATAAAAAAAATAATTTAGGTTAATAATGCAACTTTCTTCCATTTTCAATGGTTCAGGTCTCATGCTTATTAAGGCAATTTCAGCAGACTCAGGATGGGCACTTTGACAAGATGAAGGCTGCACATCCTGATTCAGATCTCTGATGCACTGTATTTTGATGTCTGTATGTAATTGTTAGCATGAAATCAGATTAGCCAACCTTTGCTTTCCTCACGCAACAGTAATGGCTGCTTCATCAGTTGTCCATCATTGGACGTCTTTTAATGGGTTTTAACCACTACATACTGAAAATACTCCAAAGACCTGGAGATGCTGACCTGACAACTTCAACAACCAACTGCTGACTTGCTTCCTGATATATCCCACCCTTTGGCTGGATACTAGATAATCTATGATTTGAATCAATGAACTGATTATATGTTAATAGGAAAATGTCATTTTTAGGTAAATATACCAATCAATAGAGTCTTTGTTACAAAGCAAAATGCACTTTTGCACTTTTGTTGTTTTTGTAAATTCACTCTGAACACAACTATTACCAATCATGACCTTCAAAATCCAACCTGCTCCTAAACCAAAGACGGATTTACACCTGCTATTTTCAGCGTTTTGTCTTGAAAAAGGGGCAAAATAAACAGATAAAGACACAACACTACATATAATGTCTTGTTTATTATGCATTTATGCACCGTCAGACACATGCTTTTACCCCTTCAACGGTGTTGTTGGCAGATTGTGCAAAAGTGATAATTGGGTGGTGGAGGCTGTAAGAGACTGTAATTAATTTCAGGCTTCTCTCCTCCCTGTCTTCTCCTGACATCTAATCATAACATCTCTGAACAATCTCTTCACTTAAGTGCCAACTTCCTCTTATGACTGGGTGAATGAGTTTGAGACTTACGAATGAGCTGCAGTCGGTAATGGTACAGCTCCCGTACTGTGGAAAGTCTTGAGACAACTCTCGATTCTTCACATTTTGTTTGCAAAGAGTGAGGCTTCCTGCTCCTGAGCACTTTCAGTGTGGGATCATCTCCACAGAGAGTCAGCCAGCATTCAAAGAAGAGCGTCTGGGTTTCAAGGAGCCTGAAGAACTATTCATGAAGATGATAAAGAAATGACAAGAAAGGTCATCTAAGAGATTTCAGGCTGTGCTGAAGAATGTTGGTGGTCAAACCGAATATTGACTTTAAAGCTGGCTAGAATTCTGCAAAATCTCTTTGGGCTTAGACTGGATTTACGAGTGTGTTTACACATGTAATAAATCACTTCACTTATTTTCCCACTTTTTTAGTAGAAAGAAATAAAGGATCGCTAAAGATTTTTGCAGTGGTGTTTATGGTGGACTTTTTGCAATGTACAAAAGTTTGAAGACCCCTGAATGTAAGTAAAGATAACATGAAAGTGACTATTTTGTCATTGTGAACCATGACATAGCGCACAATGAACCGCAATGAAATTCAATCTGTGCATTTCACCCACACACACCGGGCAGCAGGGGACAGCTCTTTAAAGTGCCCGGGGGGGCAATGACGGCGACAGTTCCTTGCTCAAGGGCACCTCAGGGCAACCGAGTGGTCTGGGATTAGAACCCATGACCTTCCAATCCTGGGGCCTAGTCCCTAAACACTAGGTAACCACTGCCTGAGATAGGTACATGAAATAAGTACTGATCTGCTAGTGGGGAACAAATGCCTTTAAAATCCATTAGACAGATGTGTCCAGATGTGAACTTCAAGGTATACATTTCGGTATTTTCTCTAAAGAGTTGCTTTGCATGTCAGTGTGTTCCTCCATTTGAAAAAGTGGGCGTCTTTGACTGTGAGGTTTCTTTTGCTGATGAGAGTTTAGTGTGCGGGGCCTTCTCATTACCTCACACTATGCTTCAGCACCCGCCGCGTTTGACAGGAACATTACAGCTTTTAGGTGTTAGAGGACAGAGGGAGCGGACAGCAGGCAGTCCCTGTTCCATGCAGCTGTCACAGACTAGACGGGTCCAGCAGGCTGAGAGTTAGATCAGTGGTCTGAGTATGCGGCACTCAGATGTAGGATATACAGTAAATTACTATTCAGCCATGTGGTGTATTAATCTTCTACTCCTTACTGCTGCTCCCGTTAAGGGTTCCCACGGTGGATCATTTGTCTCCAAGTCACATGGTATATTAATAACTTTCACCAGTTTAGCTGTAATAATTAATAATTTATTTTATGCCGTAAATGTAGGTGGAAAGCATCCTCAAAGAAAGAACCAAGACTGTCCAACCAAGGAATCAAACCCAGGATCTTCTCGCTGTAAGAAGACAGTACTGACCCATGCATCACTGTATCACCCAATAACTTATTATTCAGTTATTTCTGACGGTGTCGAAGGTGGTGCTGGTCGGATACTCAGGTAAGATACTCATCTACAGACCCAGAGATTGCAGGTTCAGACCTCCAGCACTTCCACCATTGGGTTCTTGGGCAAGACCCTTAATCCTGAGTTGCTCCGAGGGGACTGTCCCTGTAGTTAAGAAAAGTCCTTCTGGATAAAGAGTGTCAGCTAAATATTCACAAAAGACTGAATTAATATTTTGTGAACAGGCCTGTATAAATTTTATGAAATGCTGTAATTATCTACAGGCAATCTATAGGGGTCCATCAGAAATGCTGTGGAGTGCTTCCATGTCCAAATAGTCAGAAATGAGGGCTTGAAAACTGGTGGACAGCCACCTGCTGGTCTGGGATTCCAACCTTCCAATTGCTGGGACAAACTCCCTAACCACTAGGCCACTGCTGCCCCCTAGAAAGTGCACCATTTCATTGGGCAACCATCATTTTTGCACCATTTCATTGGCCAATCTATAACAGGTGACTTGGCTTGGAGGGACCAGAGACAGGCAGCAGTCATTTTCTGAGCTACTGGGGAGACAGCTGCCATGTCCTGTGCTGCTGTCTCTGTAGACAGAAAGAGGTTAATAAGACTGGACTGTCACCACAGGGTCAGGAGACTGGTTGGTCGGTGAAGGGGAAACAGGACACTGTATTACCAGAAGCAGATCCAGAGACAGGGCGGCCGATGGAGGCTCTGGAGTCAGGCTGGCTGCGGTCAGTGCCCGTGACTTGACGCTGGACTAAGAAGCCCGGGACTCAACACTGGATCATGGACTCAAGACCAGTTGAGACCAGCGCAGCTCACGATTCTCCTGAAGGTTGGTGTTCCATCCTTTCCTTGCTGCATGTCCCCTAAACACATAAATAACATGCTTTTTTCTTATGAGTGGAGACGGTAGATGATAAATGTATGTGAGAGCCAACATGACTTTATTCAAATGAAGGAGAACAAAGCAAACAAAAAAGGAGCCAAACACTAAATAGATTACAAGGAAACTTCCCAAACTAACAGATTGTCTCCTGGAGAAACACAGAGGAAATGAGGGAAATGAGTTCAATCAACAGACAAGGACACCGTGGAACAGAGGAATACCCCGAGATGAGGAACATCTGGGAACAGGAGGGGTCACAAACTACATACAGGTGAACACACGTAGGACAAGGCAGGACGAAGGTGAGGAATAAAGCTGAAACGGTTAGCAAAGCAGAGGGTTGGAAAACAAGAACAAGAAAAAAACCCAGACAAGGTATCAGACTGAGGCTAAATTTACAACAATTCTAAAACAGTGAATACCGTAACTTGTGTTTTTGTTTAAGTGCGCAGTGAACAAGGCCTTGTCCAGACGTACGCAGGTATTTTTAGATTTCTCTAAAAGTTCATCCACCCACAAAAATGATTTCTTTATTGTTGTTAGCCAAATGAAACCATAACTTCTTTTCTTGGCTTAAAAAAAAACTTGCGAGAACATTTTTCTCAAGAGAACATTTTAATGCCTGCGTACCTGATACCTGATACCTGCAGATGTCCAATTTCGTTTGTGGTTCCCTGTGTGCTGTGCTGCATTCTCACGATGACAAGAATAGTCACTTTCACTTTCACACACTTACATTTTTTTAATATCTTGAACATTTTCAAGAACGTGTCACAGCAAAGAGCTAACCAGGATTGTGTAGAACATCTACATAGTTGGCTCAATATTCTTCATGGGCATTCTGATTTGCCCCATAGGTGGGATTGGGTATGGGAAAAGGCCTGTTCATCTCCCTTTTGCTCAATATCCTGGGACTTGCTCCAGTTCCCCAACTCTGGTCGGGATAATTGGCTGAGATAATGGAGCAAATGGTGGCTGGATGAAATACCTTTAAAAGGAATTTATGAAAAACAAAATGTGTTTAGCTGTACTCTGCTAATCGCTACACAGGTGATTCACAGGTGTAATGAATAATAGATAACAAATGTGTATTGTGCCACAATCAGAGTGATCAGGTTTTAATGAGAACACCATATCTGCATTAGTTCAGTTATTCCAGTGTCCTCCAGAGGGCCTCCCTTTCTGCAGGTGCTCAACCCTATAAACAGCACCTGATGTCACTAATGAGCTCCTCCTAACGATGGGACAAACCTGCATAGATGGAATCTGCAGGCTGGATCACAGTTAGCATCAGCACTGGGATGAGTAACCCGGCTGTAATGTAGCAGAGTCCCAGTGATGTCCTCTTTTAGTCTCAACATCAATCCAGCCATGAATCGAATATTATGTAAGTATTCTTTGCACTCAATTACACACCGAGAATTGGACTTGGCTTTCCTCCGCTACTGAGCAGATATAAATACGAAGCATACAAAGCAAGAGCCTGCTTTATGAAAAGAGTTATTACTGGGAGCGTTGTCAGAAAACATTCTGTTCTAAACCCACCTCTCATCCTCCTCCTCCTCCTCCCCACCGCCACAACCACCATCCCCAATCTGAATAAAGAAACAGACAGAGATGTGATAGATGTGTGCACAAAGAGGGAGAAGAAAATAAAGCAGGGAACCAGGGGTCATCTCCTGTCCTGCTTAATACTTCCTCAACCAGCCAAGAGAGAGAGAGAGAGAGAGAGAGAGAGAGAGAGAGAGAGAGAGAGAGAGAGACTGGGAGAGAGAGAGAGAGAGAAAGAGAGAGAAAGAGAGAATAGATATCATAGGAAGGATAATAGAGGTGGGAGAAAAGGAGAGACAGTTATATAGACAGATAGAAAGATAGGAAACACTGAGAGGGCGAAACTGCAAAATAACTTACAGATAAACAGACTGACAGACAAACAGACAGGCAGAAACATCAATATATATATATATATATATACACACATTATACATATATATATATAGATAGATAGATAGATAGATAGGCAGACTGAAAGATAGATGAAAAGATAGATGGGCAGGCAGTAAGGCAGATAGACAGACACAGACAGGCAGACAGACAGTCAGAGAAATGGATGGGCTGACAGATATATAGAAGGGCAGACAGACAGAAAGATGGATGAATAATTCGATAGGCAGGCAGTCAGGCAGATAGACAGACAAAGAGACAGACAGGTAGACAGACAGATAGATCTATAGATAGATAGACAGGCAGTCAGGCAGAAACACTCAGAGAAAGACAGACAAACAGACAGCGAGGGAGTTAAGAAGATCACAGGCGCCTAAAGTTGCAGTTCCTCAACAATTCCAATTTTGACGCATTCATTTTGTTTGCTTCCCAGCTTCTCTCTAAATTACACAATAGCCTCAGTTTAGCTGCGCTGCCCAGAGGGAACGCAGCGGAGCTCCTGCAGTTCTGACAACACTTTCTGAGCTTGTGAAATAAAATGAGTAACGAAAAGACAAGAGGAGAGAAGCCTCTGAAAACGAGACTGCCCTGTGGTGCCGACTCAAAATGAAGAAACTGTTTTTTTTGGGGTTTTTTTTTTCTCAAGCTGTCTCCAGTGTTAACCAGTGGCCTGGGGGGAGGGTGGGGGGCTGATGTAGCTGAGAGAGACTCATTAAAGTATCACAGCAGAATGTTGTGCCATTTTTAAATCTTGAGTTAGTTCTTGCCTTCGGCGCAGCCCATGGCACCTGCCCCATGTTCAAAGCCAGAGGTTTGCTGATGTTTGCAGGGGGGCAGAAAGCTCAAGCAGAAGTGTGAGGTCATCCTTGAGTTTGTCAGCTGCAGGTGAAAACATTTCAGAGAAAAGGGTCACTGTGACACTAAAGTTGTTTTCCTTCCTTCCACAGCCTTCGGCAAGGTCAGTCTCGGTCAGTCTAACCACAGCGCCTTCTTTTATTCCGCTTCATCCTCAATTTACTTATTCCGTTCCATTTCACTTCTGTCACCGCTGTAAAATTTTGACTTCAAATTCAAACTTTGGGTCGTGACCCTATTCTGTACACTTTAAAGTGATAAACAAAATAATATGTTAAACAAAAACATGTTTTTGAGAAGTGCTCTCAAAGTTTTCAGGTTAATGTCACATTTTCATGATTAATTTTCTCAACACTGTTGATGCGCTTTCCTAGTTTAACCCCCCAAAACCATCTGGTCCAGTCTGAGGACGAGTGATTCATGGGCGAAGATTCGTTGGAAATTAATCTGTGACTGTAGCTCTTGATAAAAACGGTAGTTTTTTTCTGCAATGAATTTACTTTTTACTAAAGTAGGTTGAATAAAGTTTTATTTGCTAGTAAAATACTGTGGATAATATCAAACAGCACAGCAAAATTCAACCTCTGGATTTGACCCACACACCATGCAGCAGGGGGCAGATATTTAATGCACCTGGGGAGCAGTGATGGGGACGGTACCTTGCTCAAGGGCACCTCAGCATAACCTACTGGTCTGGGATTCGAACCCATGACCTTCAGTCCACAGGCCAAGTCCCTAACCACTCGGCCGCCACTGCCCCACTATCATTAACATGAGCTCCGGACTGTGCTAAATGGTTCTCATTAGAACAATGTGAATAAATCAACAAGCAGCAAACCGACAAAAGCAAAAAAAAAAATCAACCAAATGTATAACTGCTGTGCAATTATAATCACTTTATTTCTAGTATTTTTACTCCGTTAGCTCAACTTAAAATAAAGTTTTACATTTGTTGAAAGTACTAAATCAGTTATTTTGTCCACTCATAGACATTTGACACAATGCAATTTTTAAAGTGGAAAAAAAAAAAGAATCTGTGCAAGGGCCAGTTTCACAAAAATAAAGTAATGTGATGTATATATCTTTCTTATTTTTTGTGATGATTAAGTAGCTATCCATGAACCAAAACTAGCTTTTTAATTCATTTAGAATTTCTTTCCAAAATTATTTTGTCGAATCACTTTTAAATTAGAATGATTTAAACGCTGTTTTAAAACAGAAATCTGTGTTTCTTTTACCCCTCGGCTGAACTCTGCATTTGCTATCTTTGATAATCCTGATGGAATATATTTTAATCGAAAATATGACCTAACTGAAAAGGATCAAGAGTCCTTGATGAGTCCAAAATGATCATTTGAAAAAAAAAAATTGTGAATCCTGGTAGTTTCCATCCAGGTTGGCTGCTGAGGGGCAGCGGTGGCCTGGTGGTGAGGGAGTTGCCCCTGGATCAGAAGATTGTGGGTTTGATTCCCTCACCAGTAGTTTGCCCTGACATGGCACTGAAAAAGATACAGTCCCCATCACTGCTCCCTGGGTGCTTTCAGTAGCTGCCCCCTGCTGCACATGTGTGAAATGCAGATGCTGAATTGTGTTCTGTTGTCACTTTCACTTTTTTTAGCAGCTCATCACAGAGTCAGAGCTCAGACAGTGATCCAGCCCTCTTCTTGTTAAGTGACGAGTGAAAGTGACTTCCCTTGTCATTGTGAAATGCAGCACAGCACAACGCAGCAGAATTCAACCTCTGCGTTTCACCCATACACACACGTGCAGCATTGAAAGTGCCCGGGGAGCAGTGACGGGGATGGTAACTTGCTCAAGGGTACCTCAGGGCTACTGGTGAAGGTATCGAACCCACACTCTTCCGACCCGGGGCAACTCCCCAACCACTAGGCCCCCGCTGCCCCACATAAGCTCATACATTTATGGAACAATATAGTTCATTTGATTATTACACTGATTAAAAATATCTGAATGGATTTCCATTCTGAATGTGATTCTGTTCCTAGATGAGTAGCTCTAACATGCACTGGCCCATCAGTATCTGAGCTGCCCATTTTTGCTTCATACGGCCTGCACCTGTTGTAGATGCAGAGTGTGAGATGTGGAAAGTCCTTGTTGAAGGGGAGTGTGATTCTATCGTCCAGCGCGCTCTTTTAATTTTCCACTTCATTAACAGCTGCAGTGTGAGCGCCGCTGGCCCCAAGGCGAGGCCCTCCCAAGCAGCAACCTTTACTACCACATTTATGGCCAGACAGACAAAAAAATAATAGTACCATAAACGGGGTAGCACTGCTTGTTAACGGCTTAATGGTCAAGCTGACCGCAGCAAGCCCCTTTAACGCAGACAGAGGTCATTTTTATTGCAGGCTAGTATGGTGGGGCTACAAACATGCTAACCTCAACCCGTGATTCACCACTGACCCCATGTGATGTTTGGGAAAAGGATAGACGTCTAATGACGAAGCTTCCACCCAGTCTCTCATCCTCCTCCATCACAAGGGACCCAATGCTTTCCTTTTTCGGCTTTTTCCAAAGTTACAGACTAAGTGTGGAAAAATGACTGTAGCAAACACACACGCACTGCAGGGACGAACTTTAGTCCTGTTATATATTTCTGTTTCCAGCCCACTGAATAAGCCATTGTTGGAGCTTGAACAGCAAAAGCACATTTTTGCTGAACTCAGATGCAGTCTCCAGGAAAGGACAATGAAAAAAATGAAAAACTTCATAGTGGCCTTTGGAGTAGACCAACAGTGCATAGGGAA